>JACXGK010010982.1:0-16867 GCA_016801125.1 Novumbra hubbsi
ATGGAAAAGGTTTGTAGTGTATTGTCTGTTGTGTGGGGTAGAATGGAAAAGGTTTGTAGTGTATTGCCTGTTGTGTGGGGTAGAATGGAAAAGGTTTGTAGTGTATTGCCTGTTGTGTGGGGTAGAATGGAAAAGGTTTGTAGTGTATTGTCTGTTGTGTGGGGTAGAATGGAAAAGGTTTGTAGTGTATTGTCTGCTGTCATTAGGAGCCTCCAGAAAGCAGTCAAGTGTGCTGTCATAGAATTTAGAATAAGAAATTACAATTCTTAAACTGAGCAGTCTAAGCATCAAATTATAAAAAAGTAGATGGATAAGATTCAGCAATCTGCTTTGTCCTGCATGTCATATATGGGATCACTATTTGTCACAACGTTATTTGTTTATGTAAATATTTATATCTACAATGCATGTCATACGTTAATAATCTGCTCTGTGTTCAACCTGCTGTGCTATTCCCAATGTCATATTGTCCATAAGTAAAACTAGGTCACCTGTAGATATTAGATTAAGACCCTCTGTTCTATGGGAAATGCCTTTTGATGACTATCAGTTTCTATATATATATAGATAGATAGACAGGCACTGTCCTCCCTGTGCTATGTAAGTGTTACTGTGCCTAAATAAAGAATATCAGCATGGACATGTGTTGTGCTTTGGAACATTTGACAGTGTATTGTATTAAGATCTTTTTAATTTATTGGTGATTTATTTATTTCATAGTTTTTTTTAATTGTTTGCCTGAAGCACTTAAGTAATAGTGCCCTCTGAATTGCTTTTAGTTTACTACAAGTGCTCTAGTAGTGGGCAGTGAAAATATGCTTTTGCCTTTTTCAAGCTGAGGCTACATTTGGATACACCGAGTTAGTTATTCACACTTCACAGTCACCTTGGAAACTGTTGAATATGAGCGAGGAGGGGTAAGCAGATGGGATCTGCAGTCTCGAGCTAAAGTTTCTCTCTCTTGCTCCGATATCCAACTTATTTCATCATCCTTTTTGGTGCAGGCAAGCGAAGCCCTCATTTAAGCATGTTTGGATAGACCAATAGTACAGTAAGCTACAGCCCCATTTTAGAGACCCAGCATTGCAATAAAGTGCAATTGCCGTCTCCTGTCCCTGAGCAGCAGGTAACAAGAACAGATGAGAGGGCCTTGCATAGCGACACAGCAGGTGACGGAGGAGATGGAGATGCGGAGTGCTGTGGTGAGATCAGCTCGGAGATTTATGGCCCTTGTAGAGGTGGCCAAGATAAGACCAGGCTGCCCGCTGTTAGAGGTGAACCTGGCTGGCCCAAACAGACACTGTACTGAAAGCCGATATCACTGAACCATGGCCCGGCTAGTGGCGTTGCTCGGACTGTGATGGGAAGGACAATGGTGGGTGCATTATCTGGGTCGGCTCTATGGTTTCAGGGCTGTCGCCGCCGTTCGCACCCATTGTAAATGATCTGTGTTTATGTGCTGGTCTGGTTGATTAAAATACTGGGACAATCTCCACTACTGCACAGCGTCAAACCGTCACCTCGGCACGAGCCAATGTACTGGATGTCTTTCAGTACTTAGTTATGCTTATTCAGGAGAAATGAATTGCCCTTTGGAAATACACCGGCCAGTGTTCGGGGATGCTTCTTGCTGGTAAAAGTGCTGCTGTAGCCAGATAGGGAAACGGGGAACTGAATGCCTTCAGGGGAGGGGTAGAGGAGATCAATAGAGGGGGGGTTGTTTTATTGGAAGGAAGGGATGTCGATGATGAAACTCTTTGCAAGATGTCGTCGGAAGGGATTATGATGGCTGAGCACTGCGATTTGCCTCGCTACACTTGTGAAAAAGTCACACTTTGTTCCTTCATCTGGGCACAGAGTATGCAGAGCGTGGAGGATTGTTCAGTGCTTGTTTGAATGGAGCTTTAGTTATTTTATAAAGGCACCGCAATCACTGCCTCTGTCAGATACTAGACAAGCAGATAGGGAGAGACAGAATTTAAGATTTGGTATGTACTTTAAGGTGCTTGGATTATGTTAAGTAGCCAACATCTGTAATTGTCAACTTATGTTTATCTGCTTGTCCTGTACTGTTACCAGTACTATATGACTTTAAGAACTACCGTGCCCTCCAGAGTTATTGGCACCCTTGGTCAAGAAGTGCTAGAAAAAGTAGTTTAGAAAAACGAATCTCGTCATAAAAAAGAAATAATATTCTTATCTTATAAAAACAAAAATAAGATGTAAAATGAAAAAAAGGAATTCCTAATAAACAAATATTGTTCTCAAAAGCATAACTGTGTCCCCATTAAAATGTATCTAAAATAATTGATTACAAGTATCTTCCCAAACAACACTAATTCTTCTCTAGTGTACCTATTAAGACCACCAAATAAACATTTAGACGTTTGTAATAATTGGGTCATTCACAAATGGTTTAAAATGTGAAAAATCTAAATATAATCAAAATGTTGAAGTATACATTTTGTAAGACTCATCTTGAGTGCTACCTTCAGATTTTTTCACAATACATTACTTTTCAAAATGTTTTTTTTACAGTATTTTTAAATCTCTTCCTGAACAAATTAATTCAGGTCATTTGCAAACATAAAATAGACACATTTATTGTTCTCGAACTCCATGGTTAGAATCAATAGGTATTCTGCAACATGCCAAATGTCAAATGTATTAAAATGCTGTCATGACTTGACTTGTCTACATGGTAGTTTGTGTATCACATCAGTTTGATTCTAAATGTTTACACTCAGGGATTTCCATTGGCCTATTAATCATCTCAATGGTGACATACTTTGGGGAAACCCACAGCTACAGCGATTACTGTTACTACAAATCACCTTATGCTTAAGCTACCCATACATCAGGAGTCGTGAACTGAATTGCTTGCTTGAATTGCTTGCTTAAATAGTGTTTATTGGTGAATAAGTGATCTGAGTATGTGAGCACCAGTATGGGTGTGTATCAGTCTTTTTGCTTTGCAGAACATTTCTCCATTCTCACAGCAAATACTTTTTCTCCATATTGATCACCTTTGGTTTAAAAGTGTGATTTAACAACTACATTTACAATGCCTTGATGTCTGTGCCCAATTTGCACACCACTTGAAAGACCACCTCTTCCTTTATGAGACTCTTTTCAGGTAGCCATAGTTGTTTACTAGTTATATCCTGTTTTGCTAGATCATCTTAGCGTTGTTTAAAGATCTATTTCAGGTGTTGAAAGTATCATGTTTGAGACACTCTAAAAAGTTGTGTATACATTCAATAGTTTTCTCGCTTTCACCCATTTGAGTATTGCCTGTTTTACTATCTTGTTGATCTCAGCAAATGCAAGTTACATTTTTAACACTTTACCCAAACTGCTCCTCGAGACCTTTACAAATGTGTTTTAACCCTCAACTAACACACCTGATTCAACTAATCATTTTTAGTTGATCACCATTTTGGAGACCCTGTCTACACAAAATATACATTGCATGTATTTTGTGTCACTATGGCAGAGGGAAGCTTAATGTGTGATCATCTTTTTACTTGAAAGTTTACATGCTCATTGCGCCATTCATTGCACCATGATGCATTTTTGTATCCTGCTGATGAATACCATAGAAAATATGCCCTTCTATTGAAAGGTGAAGCCTGTATTTAAGATCCTGATCTTGGATCATATGAAGTTTTTTCAGTATCATCGATTGATTTGCACTATAAAACTTCACAAAATAGACTAACGTCCTTATACACAAATGCATGTTTTTGCTTAAAATTGTATTTAAATATATTTGTGTGTACTAAAAAGTAGTAAATAACTTAATAGAAAGAAATGCATACAGTGCATCTGGAAAGTATTTACAGTGCCTCACTTTTTCCCCATTTTATGTTACAGCCTTATTCCAGAATGGATTCAGTTCATTTTCCCCTCAAAATGCTACACACAATAGTCCATAAAGACAAAGTGACAAAAGTTTGTTTAATATTTGTATGTATTTTAAGTCATATTTAAATTTAAAAAAATGAAATGTACATAAGTATTCACAGCCTTTGCTCAATACTTTGTTAAAGCACCTTTGGCTGCAATTACATCCTTAAGTCTTTTTAAGTATGATGCTACAAGCTTGGCACACATATTTTTGGGCAGTTTCTTCTATTCTTCTTTGCAGGACCTGTCAAGTGCCATCAGGTTGGATGGGGAGCATCAATTCACAGCCATTTTTAGATCTCTCCAGAGATGTTCCATCGGTTTCAAGTTTGGGCTCTGGCTGGGCATCTCTGACATTCACAGAGTTGTCTCTAAGCCGCTTCTTTGTTATCTTGGCTGTGTGCTTAGGATTGTTGTCCTGTTGGAAGATAAACCTTCACCCCAGTGTGAGGTTCATAGCGCTCTGAAGCAGGTTTCCAGCAAGGGTGTCTCTGTATATTGCTGCATTCATCTTTCGCTCAATTCTGACAAGTTTCCCAGTTCCTGCTGCTGAAAAACATCCTCACAGCATGATGCTGCCACCACCATGCTTCACTGTAGGGATGGTATTGGCCAGGTGATGAACAGTGCCTGGTTCCTCCAGACATGATGCTTGGCATTCAGGCCCAAGAGTTAAGTCTTTGTTTCATCAGACCAGATAATTTTGTTTCTCATGGTTTGAGAATCCTTTCAGGTGCCTTTTGGCAAACTCTAGGCGCTCTGTCATGTGTCTTTTATTGAGGTGTGGCTTTCGTCTGGCCACTCTACCATGCAGGCCTGATTGGTGGGGTGCTGCAGAGATGGTTGTTTTTCCTGAAATTTCTCCTCTCTTAACAGAGCAACTCTGGAGCTCTGTCAGAGTGACCGTCTGGTTCTGGGTCACCTCCCTGACTTAAGACCTTCTCCCCTGATCGCTCAGTTTGGCCTGGTGGCCAACTCTAGGAGGAGTCCTGGTGGTTCCAAACTTCCATGTACGGATGATGGAGGCCACTGTGCTCGTTGGGAACTTCAATGCCCCAGAACTGTGCCTTGATACAATCCTGTCTAGAGGTCTACAGACTATTCCTTGGACTTCATGGCTTGGTTTGTGCTCTGACTGTGGGACCTTATATTGACAGGTGAATGCCTTTACAATCATGTCCAATCTACTGTACTTACCACAGGTAGACTCCAATGAAGTTGTAGAAACATCTCAAGGATGATCAATGGGGGGGTTTCCTGGCCATGGACTCAAAATGTTGAAGTTTTGTTTCCAGAGCCTCTAGTTATCACTTTTGCCAAATGGCAAGGTGCTCCATCATGCTGGAAAGGGCATTGTTCATCACAGAGAAGTTGCTCTCGGAGGATGTTCTGGTACCATTCTTTATTCATGGCTGTGTTTTTAGGCAAAATTGGGAGTGAGCCCACTCCCTTGGCTGTGTAGCAACCCCACACATGAATGGTCTCAGGATTCTTTACTGTTGGCATGACACAGGACTGATGGTATAGCTTTCCTTTTATTCTCCGGACAAGCAGACAAAAGCCCTAAACGATCAGAATATTGTCATAGAACGTCCATTTGATTATGTGAGAAATGCAAATGTTATTGGATTATTGCATTTTTATTTAGATATTGCCTCAAATAACACTTACATATAAAATTTAAAATATATTGCAAATTGCATAATCGTTTGAATATAGTCACATACAGCTTTTCATAATATTGGTCATGATGAGAATTTTGACAATATGAACAATTTGATTATCTGCACGTGATTTACGCACCCAAGTTTTCTGCGTCTTCAATATTGACCGTCAGAAAGTTGTTGCACTTGGACGTCCATAACTTAATAATGGCAAATCTTATTGGACTAATGATGAAAAGTTACATCCTAGTAACCTTTTTGACGACTAAAATACTTCTGTGTGTGTTGTTGATTTCAAATTGCTGAAATTAAAGTTGATGGGACATTATTATAAGGACGTTGACAAGACCTTTTATGGTATCAACAACAATGACGGACGTCTTATCAACTTTGATCAATGCCCCTGAAATCAACATCAAAATGTGATCTTCCTCCCTGCATTAGAATAATGAATATAAAATGTTTAACTAACAATGCATATTTTGTATATTTTATTTTTGCATTAAACTTTTTTGTAAGTTGATCCATTACACACACTTAAATACTATTTAAATGGTAGCATGTATACCGAGTTGTACCACAATAGTACATGTGCTGGTATCCCAAGTAGATCTTTAACACTGCGATCTGCCGTTACCGAACATTTCACTTGCAAATGTTCAATCCCTGTACAATAAAATAAACGAACTACACGCATGGATGAACTTCCAACGGGACATTGTGAAGTTTTCTGAGAATTTGTTAAAACCCATGGCACCAGACTCGGCCGTTACCCCACCTGGTTTTTCCATCTACCGGCAGGACTGAACTTTGGAATCAGGTAAACGTAGAGGCGGTGGGGTCTGCATTATAATTAACTTGTTGGGATCGGTTGTTGCAGTACTTTCAACCACTGCTCACCAGACCTGGAGCTCATAATTGTAAAGGTACGGCCCTTCTATCTTCCGAGGAAATTAAGCTCTGCTATTATCTCAGCGATCGTCAAACCCCCACAGGCGGATACACGCATGCTTGAGGGCCTATTTGGAGTAACTAATAGACTAGAGGACACTCACCCTGAAGCAGCTTTTATTGTTGTTGGCGTCTTCCAATAGGGCAAATCTGAGGAAAGGTTTGCCAAAATACCATCAGCACATTGACATACCAACCAGACTCTCTACCATTTTTAGTCTCACATATGGAACAGCTACAAACCCCTCCTCCGCTGTAGAATTCAAACTACTTCCCCTAGTCCGAATCAGAGAATGTCCACACGATCAAGTCTTTTCAAAGTAAAAGCCTTTATTACGGATATATCCGGAGATCGTTCTCCACAATACAGCCGAGAAGATCCGTTCACATCGGACACAGTTTATGTTGCCCCCTCCCCACTTAGTCATTGTATAGAAATCGCTGAGTGTGCTTCCTGGGTGGGCGTGTCCCGTCTTGCAGAACCCGTTTCTGTCTTTGGGGCCATCTGGTGACCTCGGAGGCAGACGAGGAAGACCGTTGAGGGGGTAGCCTGGCGCCAGGAGATCTGCCAGGACACCTCTGCTAGCTCATGTTTACTTTTCCTCTTCCTGGGTTCCTTGTCCGCATCAGTGTGTGTCCTGCTAAAAGCCAATAAACCTTGCCTTAATCACTTGACTTATGGTCCTACTTCTGGAATGTACTAAGTAACATTTATCACCCCAGCCTTGCTATCTCTGCGTATACAGTAGCACACCGCACATCTAATCTTTAATAAAATATTCCACACCGCCCGGCATTTGGTAAGGTGGATAACACCTCCATTCTTCTTTTTTCTATCAACAAACAACGACTAAAATCAGAATAACCATTTTTTTCAGGCAATTTTGCGCTGGAATGAGGAATCTATTACCACTCTATAGGACTGCTTTGAGACCACAGACTAGCAGATATTTTTGTATTGCAGCAAATGGAGACATTGATGAATACTCAGACTCATTGACGATGTTGTCCCCAGGGTCAATGTCAGGATTTTCCTCAAACAAAAGCTTTTGGTTAATGCTAAGGTTTGTGCTAAGCTCAAAGAAAGGTGCTCTCCCTATAGCTCTGGGGACCTGGAGGCTTTGAGGAGATCCAGATATGACCTCCCGAAGGCTATTAGAGATGGACTAAAAGACTACAGGGATAAGTTGGAGTCTAATTACCACAGCCCTGACCCCAGACCCATGTGGTCTGGACGGCGACACATCCTTGCCTTTTCGCTCCCTGACTCAACACTTCTAACCCGGTTTGAGGCGGTCAACGCCATTCCTTCGGTGAGGGTTGTTGAGGACCAGGATGACTGCACTCTGTTCCTAGCCATGGCTGACGTGAGGAGAGCTTTGAACCCTCGCCAGATGCGGGCCGGATGACATTCCTAGGGTCGGATGACATTCCAGGTTGTGTCCTCAGGGGACGGGTCAACCAGCTAGCTGAGATTTTCACCTCTATATTCAGTCAGAAGTCTCCACAAGCTTCAAGAGGACCACCACTGCCCCTGTCTCGAAGAAACCTTTCCTTAATGAATACCCCCCCCCCCTAGCATTGACACCTATCATCATGAAGTGCTTTGAGCGCACATCTGTTCCACTCTTCCTGACTCCATGGACCCCCTTCAATTTGCATACTGCCCCAACTGATCTACGGATGATGCCCTCTCCCGCCTAGATAAGGGTAACATAATTGAGGATGCTGTTTTGTGGATTACTGCTCAGCAAAAAACACTTGTGCCAGTTAAACTTGTTCACAAGTCTTAGGTCTTTACACCTCCCTTTGCAACTGGATTCTGGACTTCCTGACGAGTGGACTACATGCGGTGAGAATGGGCAACCTCACCTCCTCTGCACTGACCCTGAGCATCAGAGCATCTCAGGGCTGTGCTTTCTGTCCCCTTCTATACTCCCTGTTTACGCATGACCGTTTGGCCACACACAGCTCCAACATCATACCTAAGTTCCTGGAGGACACCACCATCTCCAACAACGATGAGACCGAATACAGAGAAGTGGGAAGGGACATGGTAACATGGTGCCAGGACAACAACCTTTCTCTTAATGTCTGCGAGACTTAGAAGATGATCGTGGACTTGAGGAGGTGGCAGAGGGGGTGCATTACACCCCCTTATACAGGGAATGAGGCTCAATTAGTGAGAGTGTTCATCAAAGGTGACCTTACCTGTTTCACACAAGTCGTCTCTGGTAAAAACTGCCCAAAAGCACCTATACTTCCTTAGTAAGGTGTGATCCACCTTACCGAGGCATGTCAGCAAAAACTCTCACTAACCTTTGCAGGTGCACCATTGAGAGCCTCCTCTCAGCCTCCCCTGACCGCAAAGCCCTCCAGAGGGTGGTAACGTCAGCAGAGCGCCTCATTGGATGCCATCTCCCCTCCATGCAAAGTGTCTACCGCACACGATGCCTTCTGAACATCAGAAGGGACTACAGCCCCCTAGTCTCTAGTCTGTTCACACTGCTGCTGTCTGCAAGATGTTATCGGAGCATCAGGTCACGCACTTCCATACTCACAAGCTGTTTTTTTTCTCCCAGACCATAAGGCTCCTCAACCAGCAACGCTGATCTAATGAACACATGAACACTATATGCTCTGGTCTCTTATTTATGGACATTCATGTTCCTAAGCACATTTTAATGTATACCATTTTAAGCACTACAAAACGTCTTTTTTTTATATATTTATAATTTTTAAGATTGTGTTCATGCGGCCCATATTCCCATTTCTATACTCTTTGAAATTGCTTATAGTGTCTATTATGTATACTTTGTATTGTCTGATTTTTGCTTTATATATTTCTTAATTACTGCGTTGAATGATGCATGTTTTTGTGCACTTGAGAAGAAGTTTTTGGGATTTCTCCTTTATAACAGGTCTTAATTAAGTGTTAAAGAAAAATCTATAAACAAACTTCTCATAAATAATGAAATAGTTTGTACCCTCTGTGCATTACCACAGACAGGCTCTCCCTGGGGCATGTTTATTGACTGATCTGTGGCCTTCCATTTCTTGACAGCAGCTGTAACAGAGAAAATAAAATGTATGAACACCCATGAGGCATGAACAATGACTGGATTGATTGAAAAAAATATATATAAATTTTGTAACTGTACGCAAGAAATCACCCTATAGAGTTCTATTTAATCAGCGTTAGTGAGCACATGATAGTTTTAATCTATTATATTGGTTACTGTTCCCACTGGCAAAAATGGGGGATTTCCGAAATCCCCTTTTGGCCAACTGGCTCCCTTCATTCATATTAAATCTAGTCATCGGGTCATTTAAGAATGGCCTACAAGGTGAATAAAAAACATTAATGAATATCCCTATCCCATGTTCTAATTCTACCCTTTTAATGAAGTGCACACTAATTCAATATATTGCATATGTATAAAAGCAGGGGAGCACAATCATGATTTTTAATGTACACTATATGGACAAAAGTATTGGGCCCCACCACTTAATTGTTGAATTCAGGTGTTTTATGCAGTCCCATTGCCACAGGTGTATGAAATGGACCGGCATGGCTGCACCTAGCCATGCAGTCTGCTTTTACAAACATCTGTGAAAGAATGAGTTATTCGAAAGACCTGACTGAATTTGAGCTTGGTATTATTGCAAAGAGGCATTTAGAAACCACAGCAACTCAACCCCAAAGTGTCAGACATGGTAAAGTTACAGAGCGGGGTTGCAGAGTGCTGAGGTGCATGGTGTGTAAAAGTCGCCAACACTGCTGACTCAATAACTTGCAAGTCCCAAGCCTGCTCTGGTATTAACATCAGCACTAAAACTGTGCTCCAGGAGCTTCATGGCTTAGGTTTCTATGGTTGAGCACCTGTATGGAAGCTTTACATCACCAAGCACAATGCCAGGCATTGAATGGAGTGGTGTAAAACACGGCGCCACAGGACTGGAGCAGTGGAAACTTGCTCTGAGGAGTGACAAATCACGCTTCTCTATCTGGCAGTCTTATTGATGCGTCTGGGTTTGCTGAATGCCAGGCAACTTTTCCTGCCTGTCTTCATTGTGCCAACAGTTTGGTGTAGGAGGGATTATGCTATGAGGTTGTTTTTCTGGGGTTGGCTTATGCCAATTAGTTCCACTGAAGGGAAATGTTAATGCCTCGGCTTCCAAAAACATTTATTTGCTTCCAACTTCGGGGGAACAGTTTGGGCCCTTTTCTGTTCCAGCATGACTCGGCCCCAGTGCACAAAGAAAGTTCCATAAAGGCATGGTTGGTGTTTGGTGTGGAATAATTTAAAATGGCCCACACAGAGCAGCCCTGACCACATCCCTATCAAACACCTTTGGGATGAACTAAAATGGAGATTGCGAGCCAGGCCTTCTCGTCCAACATCAGTGTCTGACCTCACCAATGCTCTTCTGGAAGAATGGTAAAATATTCCAACAGACACACTCAAACATCGAGTAGAAAGCCATCACAGAAGAGTGGAAGTTGTTATAGCTGCAAATGGGGACCGACTGGTGTTACCAAATTTGCGTAACCTTATTATTTAATAACATGGACTCGCATATCAAACATCGGCTTATTGGCGACTGTTGTACTTGCTAGCAGTTGGAAAGATTCTATTTTTCGTTACTTACTACTACTACTGTAACATGGTAATTTCAATGAAAAGACAACAAGTTTCAAGTAAAATTGCAAAGTGCATGTTTGTTGGTAAAATAGTAAAAATGTGAATGACTAAGTAATTAAATTAGGTATTACCTATAATCGAGTGTGCTCACGTCCACTTGCTAAAAAAGCCTATGTTTTAATCCCAAGTGTATCCTGAGTGTATTAAAATAAAATAGTTCTTACAAAACATGACACAAATAAATGTTGTGTTTTCTGGGGTCAATTTAGTGATTTAGTTATTTACATACATATGCACCCAATATATAGACATTTCTTGTGTATATGAGGACGCATTTTGTAAATTTGAAATGTAGGTGAAAGTAGGGCCATGACCCATGACCCAAGACATACCTGACCCATCGAGGCCTGGACTCCACTAGACCTCTGAAGTTGTGTTGTGGTATCTGGCTCCAAGACATACCTGACCCATCGAGGCCTGGACTCCACTAGACCTCTGAAGGTGTGCTGTGGTATCTGGCCCCAGAACGTTACTCCCCACACACACACACACACACTGTGCTCCTAGGAACATTCAATTCTTTAGCAAGATTTTGTTTTTTTCTTTTCATTAAAATTGCACACACAAAAATTCCTTATTGGGTATTGTGTGTCTGTGTATATTACCATATTTTAATTCAATTATATGTAAGTGCTTAACAAAATGTGGAGAAAGTGTTTAAATACTTATCGAGGCACTGTACGTACTTGAACAAAACCAAAACATTTCTGAGACAAAAAATGCTTTTTGGACCATAGTCCAGGATGATAAATCTGGGTTTTCACTGGATCTTTCAGCATTACAATGATCCATAGCGTTCATCCAGATCTAGACACCTTGATCACCGAAACAAGCTTTTCACACTGTGAAAAAGTAGTGTTCACAAGATATGTCCAAGAACTCTGAAAGATCTGAGGTGTTTTCCCACCTCATCAAACATGGTAGAGAAGATTTGCACTGTTTTTTTGGCAAGATAAGCTTTACAAAATTCTATACACTGGGTGCCACTTTTGAGGAAAATATTTATTTTCTGTATTAAGAATATTTTGTTCTTTAAGTAATTTTTCCTCAAAAGTCAGATCCTCTTAACTGGTGTGTGTGTAAAATGCCAATTCTAAAATACATTTTTGCTTGTCTTTGGCAATAATCCCAGAGGTGTATGTGTATATTGAGTGGATCACTAGGCCTAGGTTTCCATTGGCTGACAGTGACATTTAACGAGTACTAACTGCAGAGCCAAGTCTTGTTTCAAAAGAAGCAACCGAAGTTACTCAACATTTACTAATGGGATTGGAACTATTGTGGCAGACTCTCACGGCCTGTTCCCTACAATTATGTTTTTTTATAAAACAACAATGGCTTTCAGAGCCACATAGAATAGCCTGCATTTACAAAGAACTTGCAGCAACAGTCCACTCTCACTAGTCATTGCTGAACTCCATCTTGGTTAATGTAGCTAGACCACCGCTGCGCTATTCTCAGCATATAAATAAGCCTAGTCAAGTTAGTCTTAAATTAGAACAGCCCCTAATCACAGGTACTAAGTGTAGGCTGGAAATGTACTGTTTTTACATATCATTGTAAAGGCCAGGCAATCGAGAGCGGGAAACATTTTGTTGTTGCCTAGATACTAAGAGAAAGATCTATGTTGTGGTCCAAACGAGTAGCTGGGAGTTTAGGCCTAAAGTAGAACATTCAGTTGAGCGATGGAGACCAGATTGCGAGTGCCTTGGACCAGAATCTTGGCTGGTATTTTCTGTTACTTAGAAAACCACTCTGTGCTTTGAATCAGCTAAAACATCATAGGCTAGGAAAAAAAGCTTGTGGCCTTTAATATGCTGTGTAGACAATTTATTTTTATTTTATCTAAGTAAACAAGCAGCCCCAGGAAATCTTTTTACTCTAGATAAGGTTTGTTCCTCATCTTGTTGAGTCTTTCCTTTTACTCTTATCGTTCTAAGAAACTCACCCTTTCCTTATTCCTCAAAGTGTGAAAATGTTCTCAGTTTAGGCTCTAACTCTGACCCTTTTGGAGAGCTCAGCTCATCTTCATCTACACTCATCTGACTTTGTCTATACGAATGGTGCTTAATTGATATAATAATGATGCATAACCATGGTAGAATGAATATGTGTCACCCAGAGAAAATTTATAGATTAGTAAAATATTAGATACGGTGATGACACAACAGTTCATGACACAAGATCTAATCCAAATATTACGTGGTTGATTTTAATATTTCAAATGTGTTCTATTCAGAGAAAAGTGAGAGATCTAACGGCTGTCTTCAAGTCGCCACTCACCTATCCAATGTGGGCACAGTTCCTCAGAAATGTCAATGCACTTTTTACACTGCGTGCAGACTGACTTAGTCAGTCAAAGCGAAATGTTTTTGGAGTCATATTTTTTAGGTATATGGATATGATGTTATGGGAGTTGAAGACGGTTGTGAGAGTCCATGGTAGCATGAAGGAATTCATAGCAAAGGAAAACCATGACATGGTAACCGGGAACGATGGGTTGATCTATGGACATGGGAGTAGATGGGAGCTAAGATCCGTTACGATCACTTCCGGAACCATACTGTTCTTTGAAGGAGAAAAGCTAAATATTATTTCAAATAATATTAAGATACTGCAACTTTTAGTCGTTAATCTTAAACCTATACAAGACCATGTTCTGGGCCTCAGTGAGTGTTTATTAACAAATATGGGACAATATTGGACAGTTTCTTACATTCTGTTTTATAGATCTTCTCCAGCTCAGATTAAGTGGGGAGTATTGGTGAACTGTCATCTTCAAGTCTTCCTTTGGCGGAAATAACTTTGTGTAGCTATTTTTTGTGACTGTCTGTATCAGCCTGTTAAATTGACTGAGAGGCATTTTTTCATTCTATACTGCACTGCTTCAACAGTGTTCAAGGGCTTTCTTGCATGTACGACTAGCTTTTAGTCTCCCCCCAACATATGTATAGGATTGAGATCTGGGCTTTGACTGAGACGTTCTTTAACCATTCATGTCTACTTTTTGAGCCGTTTGGTTGTAACTTTGCATGTGTTTTTAGATCATTGTCCTTTTGCAATATCCAAGTTTGGTTCATCGACAGATGACATCAAATGCCCTTCCAATATTCTCTGGTAAATATGTTTGACTATATCATTGCTGACTCAGTGATGACAAGTTGGCCTGGCCCTGAGGTAGCGATGCAGCCCCAAACCATGACACTACTATCTCCAGGCTTTAAGGTTAGCTGAAGGTTCCTTGGTTGCATCTGGCACTCACACCCAAACTACTCCCCTTTTGACTCATCTGGCCAAGGCACATTGTTCCAGTAGTTTCTGGTTTTTTATTCACATGCTGTGTGTCAAATGTCGGTCGTGTCTTGATATTATTTTTTGAGTTCAGATGCTTCTTCCGGATCTCGAATGCAGTCTAGGTGTGTGCAGTTTCCTTCTGACGGTTGACTCATGTACTTCAACATTGAATGTGCCTCTAAAACCTTTAATGTTAACCTGGGGTTTTTAGATACTGCAACCTTTAGTTACACAATGCGGTAGAAAGACCTTTCCTTTTTAGATCTAGATCTGCACTTTTTCCATTGATACAATGAAGATGTATTTTTATTTGATTAGAATAAATTATTTTCTGGATTTGTTAAATTGTGTAATCTTTCAATCAATGTGCTTGGAATTTTGTTCCAATATCCACAAATAAAAGACCTTTCCAGTTCTGCTTAATTTTCAATTGACTGCATGTACCTGATAAAAATATTGCTCAGTTGTTCCCCAATGGTAACTCAGAAACCAATTTGAATGTACATTTCATTCCCACGTTGGTTTTGGCATCACTAGAGCCAACAGCTTGCAGAAACATTGCATGTAGGCTCAACTATATGATGATATTATTTGTCTGGCAAATGTCACCAGATTTAATAGCCTAACTGGACAGACATACCAATCACCTTTTTCATTTTTAGTACAGTAAAACAATAAAAAAAACAATGTCACTGCAGAGGTATTTACTTTCAGTACATTTAGTTACTGTAGGTTCAGATGTATTTACTTCCAATACATTTAGTTACTGTAGGTTCAGATGTATGTACTTCCAATACTTTTAGTTTCTGTAGGCTCAGATGCATTTACTTCCAATACATTTAGTTACTGTAGGCTCAGATGTATTTACTTCCAATACCTTTAGTTACTGTAGGTTCTCTATGTACTGTTGCTGATTATTGACATGCCTATAGACAGAGGCTGAGGGATGCTGTTCATTGGTTAGTAGTTGTATACACCATTAGGAGCTCAACTTCTAGCAACTTCTCTTTTGATTGGAGGCATAGGAAGAATGTATATCTCCTATTCTCTGAAAACCAAAAGGAGACTTGTATAATAACATAGGCAACTCTAGAGCATATACTCATCATTGTAAAAGGGTCCACTGCTATAGGGACAATCCTTGATAAAATGTGTTTTAATGTGCAATGTTGTCTAAATTTGGCATGCATCTTCTACTTTTGACTCAAAATGTTTCATCATCCCAACCACTGGAAGGTGTTGTCTTAATGTTTTCCCCCAGTTTATAGCACCAACCACTGGAAGGTGTTGTCTTCATGTTTTCCCCCAGTTATAGCACCAGTTTATAGCACCAGTTATAGCACCAGTTTATAGCACCAACCACTGGAAGGTGTTGTCTTAATGTTTTCCCCCAGTTTATAGCACCAACCACTGGAAGGTGTTGTCTTAATGTTTTCCCCCAGTTTATAGCACCAACCACTGGAAGGTGTTGTCTTAATGTTTTCCCCCAGTTTATAGCACCAGTTTATAGCACGTCACAGGCTTTCCCTGGAGAGCTGCTGAAACGTCTTCTCCCTTGTATTACTCTTATTTTACTCTCTGCAAACGTAATAGTTAATAGCTTCTCTCTCGCTTTATCTTTGCCTCTTTTCCTTCCTCTCTGCCTTTCTCTTCTCAATCTCTTTGCTGTTCTCTGACCCCCAACCTTCATTCTTTTCTCTATAAATAAATTGAGCTGGTCTCCTGGTAACTATTCTTGAGCCATCAGAGGAATGCCAATTTATTTATTTTAATTTTTTTACATTATTGTTTTATTTGCAGTTAAATGGCTCTTGACTACATGCTTGTTTGATAATTGACTTCACTCAGCTGAATGGCGGGATGATTAGTTTGGAATATAATGATTTTTCTAGAGCTGGGGACTAAAGGGTGGTTGTGTTATGACGGATATCTCCAATGAGCTCCTTTTATCCAGTTCTGCATAATTTGAACTTGTGGGGGGGTGGCACACCTTGATCTTCGGTCATTTCGTCACAGACACATCAGGTTTATCTGATTGGGTGAACGAGGGCCTTATTTCCACTAATGATGTTTCTATGAAAACCAGGCCGACTTGTTTGTCTAATAAAGTCTTGAAGCCGAAGCTATGCTTTCTCCACTTTAGTCTCGCCGCTATAAAGTTGATGGATAAAGATAAACGCACTATTGTACTATCTTAGATCTTTGTTTTCCCTTGCATTCATCTTGTCTCAGCATTATTCTCTTTTGTTCATGCCAGTGGAAGCATTATATCTTTCAAACATGGAGACCAGCTGGACTGGTCGGTCCAGAGGTTGATGAAGGGTTTAGCTGGACTCTGTAAAT
>JACXGK010010983.1:0-16936 GCA_016801125.1 Novumbra hubbsi
ACACAGAGACAAGACACACAGGGGATTAAGTAGCCAACTACATTGGATGCAGCTGGCGGGTAATCAGGAAGGGTGTGTTCACAGGACATGGGAAAACAGGACATACGAGTACGATGGCACCTAAAAGGCTGGCGACGTCGAACGCCGGGGTGCAACGCGATCAGGAGAAGGCCCGGCAACAGGAGGCGCCGTGACAGTATAGGAGTCAGCGAGGGCTCCACGGTGTCTGTATAGGAGTCAGCGAGGGCTCCACAGTGTCTATATAGGAGTCAGCGAGGGCTCCACGGTGTCTGTATAGGAGTCAGTGAGGGCTCCACAGTGTCTGTATAGGAGTCAGCGAGGGCTCCATGGTGTCTGTATAGGAGTCAGTGAGGGCTCCACAGTGTCTGTATAGGAGTCAGTGAGGGCTCCACAGTGTCTGTATAGGAGTCAGTGAGGTTGGATGGAGTGAGATGTCGTTAGTGTTGGATGGAGTGAGATAGCGATGGATAGTGTTGCATAGAGATAGTGTTGGGGGAGTGAGATAGTTTAGTGTTGGGTGGAGTGAGATAGTTTTGGGCATTGTTATATGGAGTGAGAACGTGTTAGTGTTGGATGGAGTGAGATAGCGATGGATAGTGTTGCATAGAGATAGTGTTGGGGGGAGTGAGATAGTGTTAGTGTTGGGTGGAGTGAGATAGTGTTAGTGTGTGTTGACAGTTACTCTGCATTCACCTCATGGGACTGGCCCAGGGACTGTTCCGTTACGTAAGACAAGCTGAGTCAAATCCACTGAAGGCATTTGGTATGTTGACCCACGCCTTGTCCATTAATAGCTCACACTGACCTGTGTGACTCAGGGTACCCATGTCGTCCGGGTCGGCATCAGAGGGAAGCAGAGCCTGGCCAATCACTACGATTCACCACGGCACATCATTAGGGTCACAATCTATTGAGGTCTCACATGATTCCAGAAGAATCTGAGGTATGTGGGTCAGTCGAGGGGGTTATTTAACCACACATAGATGCCTGCTGAAACAAGGTCCCAGTCTGATCAACCCCAGATACCATAATGTACTTTAGAGCTCACAGAGCAGAGCAGAGCTGGCAGTCAGTATCAATTACCCATGGCAGTGTTCCACCTCTCTCTCTCTCTCTCTCTCTCTATCTGTGGAACTGTCCAGAGAGCATGTGTGCCGGGCCAGCTGTATCCGTGGCCTCTGCCTTTCAGCTCTGCCCGAACCACCGACGGCACAACAGTAATACTACACTCTGTTCTTTGTCCTTTCCTTTCACCTTTTGAGTCGTGCTTCCCAGGCACATGCTGGTGTGTGCCATTCTGGCCACAGTAGAGAAGAGAAGACCTGCTATTTGGTTGTTCAGCCATCCAGACACTATGGGTGACTCATTTATTCCCCCCAAAAAACGCATAAGGATGTTGAAATGTCTGCTAGTTTCGGGTCATTTCAACGTTATTCAACCTAACCATGCTATGTTATTCCTGCTATGTTGAATGTGTCCTTGTCAGGGTAAAGCAGGTCATGTATTTTGGAGCACTACGCACCAGTGATTCACACAGCTATAGTCTGCCCTTGACGATGTCTGCGCACTAACTGACTTTCAATGGTTGCCAAGGGGGACTATTTGATGTCCTTTATACTTTCCACCCAGGTCTTTAAAGAGCTCATAATGCAAAGAAGAGGACAGTTTAGACTGACCTGTCACTCATGGATACAGCTCATTAGGCCTCGCATGTGAGTTTATTTAAAAGTATATTGGTGGACACGCTTGGATTATTAGTTTTTTTCGGCCGTTTTTCTTTCCTATCCTGAAAGAGCCAAATGGCTGGAGTAGACAACTTAATGGTTCGTTTTCCTCCCAGGAAATGACGCCATTCCAATGATCTTAACCCAACACCTAACAGACATTTACAGTCTCTGAACTGGGACTTCAGTCCCACTGGGAGCTACCGCTGTATAAAAATGTGTTCAGTATTTCCAATCGACTCTCCCGCATCAGCAAATAGAGTCATGAAATTGGATCATACTTTCCTGTATTGAAGTATTTCTCTGATATTTGCCAGAGCTTTGGACTGCCTGGTGAAGACTCTTTGTGATTTCACAATCCACTGGCATCCTCGTCTGATTTATGGTAATTTGTTGACCCCTTGACCTCAGTGATATGCGGCTGGCAACCCACTGCGCAGATTAAGGACACAGTTAGCATTCATGGGGAAGGGAGTGCTTTAGAATTGTCATTGAGGTCAAATAGCCAACATACCCAGAATGCCTAATGGATAGCATAACTGTGCAAACACAAGAGACAAGTCATAGCCTAATGACATCATTCATAAAACATTTTGTCCATTATACTTTCGCCCAGGTCGTGTCACATTTGGCCTTTATTTATACCATGTAAAACATTTGCTCCATGTTTATGAGCTTGTATCTTCAGTCTTAACGGAAACGGTCTCCTTGATAGTCTAGGCTGTTTGCTTCTAAGCTTGCTACAGTCCAACCGTTGACTGAACAATTAATACCTGGAACTATGAACGGTGTGGTGGACTAGAAAAGACTGGAACAAAACTGGGAAAGCCAAAGGCTGTGCACTAGGGTGTCTCCTTGAGAGACAAGGGGCACACGAGCTGTAATGCTGGATCTTCTCCGCATGGATTCCTCTTTACAATGTGAGCCAGGAACCCCGTTTATCATCCCCGACGTCCACCCTGGTCCGGTCACACTCGCATGATGTAAAGGTAGGGTGCCCTAACAGTTAGTGTGTTAGCGGATTCAAACCCGCTGATCTGACTTTGGGACCTCTGTTATCTGTTTTGTTTTTTTGGTCGAATCTCAAAAAAAGATATCATAGGACGGCATTCTTGGTGGCGCTGTTGGAATTAGTTATGGATCCTAACCTTCTCGTCCTAAATGTTTTGCACCCTCTCCTGTCTAAACTATCCCAGTAAATCGCGAATGTTCTGGCCGATGGGGGTTTGAATATCAGTGAGGGCGGTCAGCGATAGGCCTGCAGCATGCACTGAGAGCTGGGTTAACGCCAGCACTGGTTGGTTCCTCCAGGCTCCTGGGGGAGAAGTGAAGAAGTGTCCTTTCTCTCCAGGGAGAGCCAACACAATTGAGGATGGAGGGATCCCACTCTGTGGTGATCTAGGATCCCTCGCCGTGGGAAAAACGATCACCGTAGGGACGGGCCATGGGCTGCCCGGGGCCGGTGCAGTCTGCACTGGATTACAATAATCTGTCCCTGTGCATTGTCATCATGTGACCCCCATTGATGTAGCAGCAAGATCAGTATGGATGCTACATGGACGGTTCACAACGCATTCTACATCTGCCATCATCGTCAATTCCCTGAGTCACACACACACACATTAGGTGCAATATTGCTGCGTTAAATAATCAGTTTTTCTTGTTCTCAGCATAATGCCAAGCCTGCCCAAGCTAACAACAACCGTGAACTAATAATAGCATAAAATCCTTTCAGTGGTAATCAGCACAAGAATCAGCCCCTCCAGTTCCTCTGGTCTGTAGGGGCCAGTCTGGCGGGAGTCAGAGGGGTGTGTGGGTAATAGAGACAGGGTGGAGGAAGGGTATCTATGGGGTGGTGACTGGCCTCTCAGCTATCTTTGGATTAATCGATATTCCATCACAGTGTCAAAGTTTCTTTTTCTTTACAAGGGAAAACAGCTATGAGTTCTTGGTATTGTTTCATAGACACCCAGGGGAAGCAGACAACACAGAACCTATTGTGAGTAGTGATTTTATAACCCAAATTCTCTGAGCCTTTAAGGCGTTTTTTTACTTGTATTTTTTCACTATAGTCGGGACCCATTAAAGTTCCACTTTGGTCACAACTCTCATTGAGCGGGTCTTTGGGAAAAAGGACATGTCCATCTTCAGAGCCTCCAAATGTCAACCGCAAAGTGACCCACTTCAGCAAACCTCCCTCACTCACCCTGAAAAGACCTCCACTACACCCAAGCGGTGTGGTATCTGGATCCTGGACACCATGTATGCTTTCTCCAATCCCAATATCAGGGAAATCTGATCTATTTCCTCATAGATTTACCGTTATATAATCAATACAAGATGGAGAAAGGGGACTGACTGGGTATTGATTAGTGCCTACAGCCTGACAGTAAGGCGGTGTCGGACAAATGTGTCATACTTTATTTCCGAAGGAAGCCACATATGACAGAATTATGCTTTCTTTTACAACCCCGTCCCACACGTAGTAACCCAACACAATACAATGAGCAGCAAAGTGAGGCCCGGGGGGTGAGAATCCCAGCTGTATTTGTGGGTTGGGTGGATTCGGCGGGGTGAGGGACACCTGGGCCACCCATTGAATATCGAGGGGCTTACGAGTCATACGAGGTGTGTGACGTGATGGCCGGGATGCACCCGTCAGCTCGTGGTTCCCTGCTAAATCCGCCTTAATCCGGCAAACCCCTTCTCCCCCGTTTCTCCTGTCGACGAGCCCGGCGTTGGAGAGAAAAGGGAGGTTGGAGACGAAGCACGTTTACATCCACTGCCGGATCCCTTCCTTGTTAGAAGCGTCAACACCGCTGTTAACTAAACCAGCCAAGCACGTAATGTGGAGATGATGCTGCATGTTATGGATGCGATTTGCCTGGATTTATTCTCCAAGCTGTTTGATATTCAGGCGTCAAATATATTTGAAATCATTAAAGTTTTCATCGACAAAGAATATTTGGTGTTTTAGCAACATTCTTTCGGGGTTTAGCCTAATTAATTCAGGTTACCAGCTGCTGTGTCAGAATGACTATAAATGCCCTTTAGATGTTTTAGTGAACAGATTGTTGTGAATAAGTTGGTGTGTCAGATCGTGCAGGTGAGATGCATAACTGCATAACTCTACTGCCTCATTTAAATAGTCCAGAAATGGCAGAAGTTTTCAATTGGGGTCTTTGTTGGGTTTGTGGAAATCCCTCTTGCAATCATTATTTTATCTGAATATCAATAGCTTCAACCAATGTACCCTCGGCCAAATATACCATATTTCCCTATGGCTAAATGCACTCCAACAAAACAACTTCACCAAAATGAATACAGGATCATGTTAAGCATGGCTGCTGTTTATTCTCCATAGACAATCGTATTATAGTTGTATTTAGAATAAATCACTTTTATTTGTCCATCAGTATGTACTTTAATCTTTTACTGTCCAATACATAATAGGGTTTGTTTCTCTAAAGTCTGGGCCAAGGGATAGTCATGTGTCTTTTTAATTGGACCACTCAACGGGGGCTTGGGTCTTATCCACTGAAAGATAAATTCAATTTGCCTGGTCCATTTCCTTCTACCGAATTCCAATGACCCCTGGCTGCTTCACTAACCTGTCTTTGACCTAAATACCCTCCATTAAAAGTCCTTCGTAATACATGTTCAATATACTGTTTCAAACTGAGAACACAAGATGCAAAAAAGGGTTTACTTTAGCACAAGTAACATTTATATAATATCCTGTAATAGCTCAGCTACCTAATCTAGGGTCCTTTGTTGTAAAAAATTAAAGCCAAACAAAAACAATGAATCTCCCTTGGACAAAATTCAAATGGGTGGTTGGTTTGTGTAATTTGCATATTGACTCAGAAAATGTATTTAAGGGTTAATACAGTGCGTTGATTTATTTGTTCTTCAGTGATATAAAACATTTATAATTTCTGCGAATCCAATGGAAACTTGACCTCAGTGGCATACAGGGAATGAACTCTGAACTATTTTTTCAAAAGCTACCAATAAATAAATGATACTGTAGCTAGTAGCCTTGTTTTACCATTTTATATCAATAAGTTTATCTTCACATTATACTAAATGTGTCTTTCTGGAAATCCTACAGGAACGTCTGTATCACATTTCTACTATGTGGTGGGGTAAAACAAATGTCCATATGGGATACAATATCTCATAGGCAGGTACAGCCTAGTGTGGCTATCACATATTGCTTGCATACAGAGTGGCTAATACAAAGTAATGAAAGACACAGTGTATCAATACTGCGTCTGGAGTTAGTCCTTTGTCGGCCAAAAAGCCCTTCCTTTAAGGGGCTCAAAATGCCCCTGTCACCCAGGACCACCAACAAGATCATCTTCTTTTATTTTTGTTGTGCTTCAACATCTTCTTCCTCTTCAGGATCATCTGGTAGAGTTTCTCCAGGCCCGGTTGCAGGCCCTCTCCATCCAAAGCGCTGCAGCTCTGCACGTGGTGCAGGGTGGAGGCATTCAGTTCGTGGACAGCCAGGACCTTCTCCACCTCGCTCGAGGACAGAGCCGAAGCCAGGTCCTGCTTGCTGGCCAACACCAGGACGGGCACCCCCTGGTTCTCCGGCGTGCGTGTGATCTTGTGCAGCTCCACCCTGGCCTCCTCCATGCGCTCCGCCTCGGCGGAGTCCACCACGAACACCAAGCCGTCCGTCCTCCGCGTGTACGACCTCCACAGGGGCCGCAGCTTCTCCTGGCCCCCCACGTCCCACACCTGGAAGGTGATGGCCCTCGAGCCGTTCGCCACCTTGATCTTCTCCATGTTGAAGCCCTTGGTCGGGATGGTCTCGACGAACTCGTTGAGCTTCAGTCTGTAGAGCAGAGAGGTTTTGCCGGCCGCGTCCAGGCCGATCACCACCACGTGCAGGGCCTGGAAGTTCCTCATGAACTGGGTGCTGGGGGCTATCTCGGTCAGCTGGTTCCCCATGGCGATGGGATGTTGTCACCTCTATGTGTGTGGTGGCAGATTCTCTGTAATACTGTCTGTTTCAGTTGGCATCGGCGGCCGGGGGGCAGACTGGCCGGCTGCAGGACCGTCAACCTTATCAAAACAAACCAAATAATGAGTTACCATGTAAAGGCTAGAGAGTGAGATTGTGCGCTATCACTACAACGGAGGGGCTGTTCCACAATAATAAACAATATAACAGATAAGAAACGTAATTGAACACTTTGCTAGAACACAATGCTACGGCTAGTACGATGACGTCATTGCTCATTTGTGTTTGGATTCAATCAGGCCGCAAATAATTTAAAGGAATTTCTCATTCAATTGAATTGCAAGAACCAAGCAGTTGAGACCAATTGATCATCTCTGTTGAAACAGAGTCCCGGGCATCGGAGCAAGACCAGACTACGGCATTTAGGTCCCCGGGGCACAGACCGGAGGTCACCAAAATATTGAACACATGTGCTTGTGGTGCAGCCAGAAAATGCCGCAGTTTTCGAGACATGCTACTCATTGAGACATTGTTATGCTATCATCCGTCTCATGAATACAGCCTTAGGCCAACACTGATGCATTCTGGGAGGCAACAGTTCTGCCTAGAGAGATGATTATAAATACGTCCTGGATGTGAATGTATACGGAATAATAATAATAATTTTATTTTTGTGGTGTTGGGTAGGGGCTGTCTGGAGATTCGGGGGTCTTGAGCACAGATGAGGTACTCCAGACATGTGTGGCAGCCAAAGTGGCATTTAAATAGTGGTTGTTAATTGTTAGTCATACAAAATATCTTGCTTGCATTGCCAAATCAGTGTTCAGTGAGAATATTTTAAAGATGTTTCTTTTCTGTTAGATTAGTGTGACAATTTACTGTTTTTGCTGGATGTTTTCAAGTGAATCATTCTATATAATATTTGCTTTTATGAGAGGTCATATTAATTCTGATGTGATCAAGATTAAAAACGTTCAAACATTAAAGTTTGGGTTTAAAACAATAAGAAGCTGTATGGCTGACAACATAGAATGGGTGACATATTGGTTGGTATAGGTGCCGTCTCTCATTTCTGTGTAATCCTGTTAGCACAGTTATCTGGATTTATGATCGATTACAAGGCATCTTTTAATTTGCAACATTGAATGCAATTGTGTTACAGACCATTGTGATAAAGCAATTTTTTTTTTACTTTTGTCTTATTAAATAACCTAGCACGTCTATGAATAAACCCCATATTTTTCTCTATAGGCTGATAGAAAAGCACCTAATTAAAATTCAAACCGTATTTTTTTGAATGATCACTATAATTCTGGCTTTATTTAAAGAAATAAAACATAAAACTAACTTGCCAAAATAACTAAACGAAGAGTGAAACAGTTTACTGGTATGACTAGACAAGCATAGCATGCCAACTCGGGTTTCCTTGCAGTATCTGTGCAAAATGTTATAACAACCGGAACAAACTGATATTATTATGAAATATTTCATATATTTACCTTCTAGTCCTGCTGAATGTATAATAAATGACATCCTAGTGGAGCGATTACATATTCATGTATCCATTAATCCAAATACTCTTCCTCTCTGCGTGCACATGTCTGCCTGCTCTTAGCACCGAGCAAGTGGCAGAGTGGAATCGTAGTGGAACGGTCAGCCCTATGCGGACAGTGCTGGCGTCCAAATTGATGACGTAAGTCGCGCTGCTGTGGAAACGAATGAATTCGTCTTAGTCAGTTAAACTTCTAGGCTGTATGCAAGCAACGGCTTTTCTGGGCAGGGGTTTGTTAAACATGAAGTAGACTAATCACATTTTATTTCCCTTTTTCTAGCCTGACACCTGGATTGAGGACGGGTTGTAACCTATTCTAAACGGCGTACAGGAAACTGGACAAGAGACATCAGTCTACTGCAGCTAGAACATTATTTCCCCCCTGCTTTAAACAAGCAGTCCATTTCGAGTTTGTGATAATGCTGCCACGATGAGGCAAATTGTGTTTCCTATCTAGTTCCTAAATTCCATCACGTTAGTTTTAACGTGGCTACAGACAGTCATTTCGTTATGAGCATTAATGAGCTCACATCTGCCACATTTTTGTGGGAGAACATGGGCTACAGTGACTATGATAACTTGTTTTTGCACTAGCCTGTGAAAACACATCTCACTAGCGTTTATACAGAATTGTTTTTTATTAGCCTGTATATGTCTGACAGATTAAATTATTAGCACGACTGTCAGAACCGATTTCATTCAACTCAGCTGCGCCATGATTTGTCCTGCACAAGTCGTGTCCGTATCCGGCAAATAACCCGAGGTTACGTAACTAAACGATTTACTCCCCCTGCTGGTCTAATTACAATATTTTGTAATAATGAATTATAATAACACACTTAGATTTAAATAATTAAAAACAAATAATGCTTGCAGATTGTGACAGCAGATGCCCTTACATTGCAATGTCCGATAGAAAAAAAAACTTGTGACTTGTGATTTGGGCTTAAATGAGAGCTGTCAAATATCAAACCCAGGTTCGCCAACCTCACTGGTCGGGAGGATCTTGACACTATCAATTTTGAGAGTGTAGCTGTTTGTTGTAAGGTGGATGGAGATTACAACAGGAACATTTCTATTCACTCTATTCTCTATTCTGGTCTCTAGTCTCTATTCACTTTACTTACAAATACATCAAATACGCCATTGAAAGGAATCCGTTATAGCCCGACATACTGTAAGACATTGTTCTTATTCTATGGACTGACTTTGGTGCCACCTTGTGTAATAATGGAATGGAAGTCTTTTAACAAGGTTTCGTGCGTTTGTTGTCATTATCATTGCACATATTATATTAAGGAACATTAATGTTAAAAACACATTTTAATATCATCCTCATCCCATGTATACTTTAAGCGTATTATTACCGACAGTTGCTATGTTCTATTCTGAGACCTAGCATAGCCTGTGAAGGCTACTGTGAACAACAACTGCGGTGAAGTTAGTTACATTGGACATTGGACAGACATTCGACTATTTGAATCTCAATAGCTCTTTAACAAAGAATTCAATCAATCCAATATTGATGCCATTGCTTTTACAAAAGTGTGAACGATGTTGCAGAGTCATTATTTACCCATATTTTAATCGAGCATAACATTCCCGAGCACGGAGAACTAACCGCTGTGTATCGGGGCCGAGACCGAGATGCTAGCGATCCAAACGCTTGTGCTGATGGTGGGTGCGTTCAGATTGTATACAGATGCAGGATTCCACTATTCATTTCAAGCTTCAATAGCTCATACGATAACTATACAATGACTAGGACAGTAGAGTATACCACAAAATGTATTATACTCTAGTGACAAAAGTCTGCACATTGTAAGGGGGACATATTTAGGCAGGCAAATTTTCTTGCCTGCCGAAAATTGTCCCCGCTCATTTTGACCAGTAGCTTATTCTACAAAAGGTATTTTACTTTAGTGTCAAAAGATAGGAGATGAGATAGGAAGCACTTACATACATGTAAATTATTTTGGTAGCTCATGTTGACCCATAATGTGTGCCACAAAACTGACTTTGACCTAGTGACCAAAGTAAGCATATTGTAGCATATCAGCCACACTGACATTGCAGTGCATGGATAATACAGAGGACAGAGAAGAGATCTCAGTCAGAGCCCTGGCTATCTTGACCATGAGGACACATTTAAAAACAACTTGCGATGGGTAAGAGTGATGATTTCTCTTCCCGACGATATAGAAGGATGCAATGGGACCACGACCAGACATCAGCCAAACCAGTACTGCCTAAAAACCCATTAGATGCGATGTTCTTTTGATAGAGGTCATGATTGTGATTGCAGCAAACTGAACTTAACAAAAAACACTTTATTTTATGAGTGTGCAGGGCAAGAGTCACAACAGATACTCCGTGAGCCCACATGATCACACACAGCTGAAGAACACAGACATCCTCATCAAACCGGCAGTGTGATAATTCAGAAATTAACATAGTGGAGTGGGGCCTGTATCTTGGAATAATGGTTTTATGCTGGAACTCTTCCAGTCGTCCAAGCTGACAGAAGGTTGACTGTAAAACGATCACAGGAAATTGATATAACCTGCTGGATTTTGACTACATCAGAATCATAAAGATGATTATGTGTTTCAGTCCACATAGTACTTCCAACAGTGGTGGCTAAAGACCAGGTCATCACATTCAGGGACAGACAGACAGAGCAGTACCTTACAGTGGAAGGCAATGAACAGGAACTACTGCAGGATTGAAAAACAAACAATAAAACGAAAGTCTGATGTCTTCATTGAAAGACATTTCAAAATCTGGTAATGATCTAGGTATTTCCGGTATGTTCTTATAAACCCATGGGAGCGTATATTCAACACCATGTCAAGGAAAAATGTGATGCCTGCAAAATTCCTTTCACGTTCTAAAAAATGGCCTTTCATGTTACTTACCCTCTTACATAGGAAGGTTACTAAAGGTTCATTGAATTAAGCACATACATGTCGATTACTGCTATGGACAACATGAAAATACAAGCAGCAGCTGGCTTTCTCTCATGTGTTCCACATACAGAACCAGCAAAACATTTACTTCACATTTTCATCACGCTTCCAAATGAATAGGCAACACATTAAATAATGTGGACAGAACAGAAGACCACACAAGTGTACAAAACGTAGAACAGTACATTTCCCTTTGTCGAGTCGATCTTGTTTATAATACATACTTTCACACACACGTATCCCTAGAAGCCGGGCTTTCATTGGAAAAAAGATATTTTTCCAATAAAGTGGGGGATGGTGGTGTTGGCTCCACAATCAATGTACTCATAGGTGTCTTTGGATAGCTGCTCTGTGTGAGCTAGGTAGGAAACGTTCATTGTCATTCTGTGGATTACAAAGAAGGGACATTAACATTTGTTTTTAAAATGTGAAAGCAATAGCTGTGTAGATTAGGGGCAGAGTTGGAACAAGAATTACTGTGTTATGGCTGACTACCATTTGTCATTAAAAGCAACAACTGTAAATTGAGATGGTTTTTAAAAAGGAAGGGTTACTCAAATCACATGATGAAGCAAAAGTACTATTTCAATCATTCTTAGAAGTAAAGGATCGTTTTGTCTGTCTGTGAGGGTCGGGGTCATTCCACTTGAGATATGTCGCAATCGGAAGTCAATGGGACTTAGACAAGCATTGAGGGTAGGCACACCACAGCCTGTGGTTCAGAGAGGCTGAAGTCCCTCAAAGCGTTTGTAGTAAGATAGAGCTGTTTGTGTCTGGCCCTTAACATATCTTCAAATTGAGTAAGATACTTACTGCAAATGCAAGAACAGGGTGTGAATCCTGATGGAGGTTGATTTGCAGTAATTACTGAAACAGAAGGATTTTTTAAACATGTATTATCCTAAAAATTTATTACATAAGGAAAGCCTACAATACCAGTAACTTTTGACTTAACACTGACAAACCCAGATAACACAATGTCCTTCCCTTTTCAGAACGAATGAATGCAATGACACTGAACATATAAATGAGAATAGACAACAGGCTTACTTCAGGCCTGGATCGTCAATCTGTATGGGTATGACAACAGCATACTGGAAGAACATAAAACAGAGTAGGATACTTAATGAGACCAGCAGCTATGGTTCAAGAGCCTCACCAGGGACCATAGAGGAACGTGATTTGTAGGAGAAACTGAGAATTGGGGCATAACAATGGCGTAAACTCACCGCTTTCGACGAACGTGGTTTGACCGCAGTCATGTTTGATACCTTGATCCTGCCCACCACTGTTTCAGCAATCAGCACTTGCATATCGAAGTCAAAAACCTCAATGGTCACAAAGTTCTCATTGGTGACATTAAGGACATTCTAGAAGAGGAAGAACATAGAGATCAGGTTTAAAAAACAGATGCCTTACTTGTCCCCAACTAGCAGCTTCATTAAACTGTACCAGCAAAACCCCAGTCTCAACGTCAACAGTGAACGTGACGGCAGGATGCTAGTCTGCCAGGCAGAGTTGCAAAGAATAAACAGAAAAGATTAAGATTGGAAAAAAAAGAATAATCTCATTTTGAGGTGTTCGGATCACAAAGAAAATCATTTTTCAGACAAAGACAAAAAGAAAGAAATTCTGGAGCAGTGCTTGACGCCATCTGTCAAGCATAGTGGAGGCAACATGATGGTCTGGGGATGCTTTGGTGGCGGTAAAGTGGGAGTTTTGGACAGGGTAAAAGCAATCTTAAAGAAGGAAGGCTATCACGCCATTTTGCAACACCATGCCATACCCTGTGGATGGCAATTGATTGTAGCCAGTTTCCTCCTAAAACAGAACAATGACCTAAAGCACTGTTACAAACTATGTAAGAACTATTTAGGGAAGAAGCAGTCAGCTGGTATTCTGTATACAATAGAGTGACCAGTCACTAGATATCAACCCTATTAAGCAGTTGTGGAAACAGCTTGACCATATGAGGTGACCTTAAGAGCCAATTCATCTTGTGGGAGGTGTTACAGGAAGCATGGGGTGAAATGTCTTCAGATTACCTACACAAATTGACAACTAGAACGCCAAAGGTCTGAAAGGCTGTAATTGATGAAAATGTAGTATTTTTTTCTGAAAGCAGTTTAAAGGACACAATTATTATTTCAATTCAAAATCATAATTTTCCAATCTTGTCAATGGCTCAAACTCATGTCCCATATGTTTTCATGGAAAACAGGGAAATTCTATTTATTATTGTGTGCTTACCGTGATTTGCATTTCAACTGTTTTGGTGGTAAAGAAGACCATCACTGATTGGACCGCAACGGGGGACAGGGAGACACTCCGCGGAAAGAGGAAGAAGAGGATGAGAAAACAGCCGAGCAGACAGATCACCACTGAGATAGACACGTAAAGTTTCCTGTACGAGGAAGAAGAGGATGAGAAAGCAGATCAGCGGATGGAGCACCACTGAGATGAGGAGAATGCAGTTATCAACCACAAACATATGGCTATCTTTTATTTCAACACATCAGTAACCACACTCAACAACACAGTGTCTTGAATTTGTAAAGCTTATTACAATGTCACGCACACACACAGTCAGATACAAAAGCAAGCATACACACACTTACGTGCGGCTGGGCCTGAGTCTTTTGTCAGAACACGGAATAACTGCCACAAGCTGATCGTGTCCTACAGAGACAACAATAAGATTGGTTATTTCACACTTGTTTATTGGCATGTCAACAATATAGCACAGAACGTACAGTAACATTGTATTGTTATTTAGGTTAGAGAACTGAAAGTAACTAATTTCTCTTTTTTTAAAAGTGAGTTATTACTATGTTACAAAAGACTAAGAATAAATAAATAATAATAAATAAAAGACTTGAATAAAGAAACTACAGAAATCACACCAAATCTTGAAAAAATGCCCTACCGAAGTCCCACCAAGTCTTGAACAAAGACCCTACCGAAATCACACCATGTCATGAATAAAGACCCTACCGAAGTCCCACCAAGTCTTGAACAAAGACCCTACCGAAATCACACCAAGTCATGAATAAAGACCGTACTGAATTCCCACCAAGTCTTGAAAAAAGACCCCACCAAAATCACACCATGTCATGAATAAAGACCCTACCGAAGTCCCACCAAGTCTTGAACAAAGACCCTACCGAAATCACACCATGTCATGAATAAAGACCCTACCGAAGTCACACCAAGTCTTGAATGACAACCTGTGAAAGGTTACAATGTACATCAAAATACAATTCAGACACAGCTGGTGAGTTTCACCACCTACCTCTCGGAATACGTCCTATTCCACGACAAGTTGGGCAGGTATCTCCTGTAACGTCTAAGCTGTCCCCATATATGGCTCCATATGTTTGAGAGTGGGATCGAAGCCGCCTTCTCTCCATGTGTTTTTCCTGAGGCATGATGGTCTCTATGTCCTTCCTGGAGTCATTGGTGTGTCCTAAAGTGACCATGGTCTGGAACCAATCTGCTTTGAGAAACTAACACAAACCCAATCAGCTCTTTCATGGTATAGTTTTTCTATAAATGATCAGCTGTGCATTTCACTTTTCTCACATGAATAGGTATAACATTGTAGTCTATTGGCCTACTGTAAAATCTGAACGTGTTTTGTAGATCTTATAGCGGAATACACCATAGACCAAAACTTTTACTGCATAAAAAAGAGAATTTCACTTGTTTTTCTTTAACCATGATAGTATATTCTTAAAACGATTGTAAATAAATTGCTATCTTATGCCACATTACTCAGGGGATGTAAGAAGTTTTAGCAAAAGAAGTTAAATAAAAGTGAAAATCCGTTTTAGAGTCCCAGGAGTTAAGTATCGAGGCCCCACGTCCTCAAAATGGCTTTTAAGCCCAGAGTCTATATTATAATTTTAAAGAACAAACCAGGAATTAGACTAATAAACACACTTTCACATTTGGCACATAATCTTGTCTACCATTCAACCATAAATTCCTTTATATTGCTTTCATGTCTTGCTTCCATTAATTATCTTGAAGAAAGTACGTTGGTGGTAGAATTTGTATTAAATCCTAAAACTCAAATGTTCGTTTCCCGACAGTGCCAAAGGAATTATACACACACATACACATTGGCCCACGTCCTCAAAATGGCTTTAAAAGACCAGAGTCCATTTTACCATTTTGGAAAACAAACCAGGAAATTAACTAATATATATCAAAAATCATTGTTGACATTCTTTTTATATGAAGCTAAAGAAAATAAAAATTCTCTGAAAGCTACAGTTTGGAAAGTGGAGATAAAAGGCTGTTTTGTCCCTAAGCACGCACTCACCTTATAGGCTACTTCACATTCCGTAGGTTTTTAATGCGGCTATAATTGTACACGATGGACAATTCTCGCAGTAAAACATGTTTTATAGCAGTCGTCGATAAGAATTTTACACTTCCACATCCTTTTGTTTGTGAGTGAGGAAATCACTTCCTACTTTTAAGCGTCTGAAGGATGTCGACTGCGGTGAAGTTAGTTCTAGATTGGACATTGGCCAGGCACGATCGTGTCTAGAAAATCCAAACCTTAGTTAAATCGTGAATTTCGAAAGAAAGAAAATATCTGAATTGTTTTTTATTTTTATGATTATTTGCTGCATTTTCGTGACAATTGTAACGCGCCAAGCCACAGCTTTTTGGCCTTTAGGTATTATAGAGAATTGTGGGTGTCTTGAATTTGTCAGCTTGGTTACGTCACGTGTTAATAAAGACAGTGCAACATTGTAAAAAAAATTCACCACAATGTGGTTGAACTACAACATTTGAACGCTTTGTCAAAGATCCATTGATATATGAACAGCCGAATGACCGAGCTTCACCGCTGTAAGCATGTCGTGTAGCTTTGGCCACGAGATAAAATTATTATTTAACGATACTGAACGCTTTGCGTTTTACGAAGACTTGCGATGAGCGCAATAGACGTCCTTAGCCCTCTTACGTTTCTGACAGGCGTTTGCAGAGGCGCAAAAATGGGGTATGCAGCGTATGCAGTGCATTGGGTCGCCTCTGGAAACATTACGGATGGAAACATTTTTATTTCACTTTGTTTAGCATTTGAAATGATGGGGAGGGGGGTGGGGGGATTTGGGGGCGCCGAAATGTATCTTGCCTCAGTATACCTGTATGCACCTCAGCAAATGTGCAGTTTTGGCCGTGGGCGTTTACATAACGTATTTTAAAGTAACAAACATGCAGAATAACTTAGCAAGAATATGTCGCTGTAAATGTAATGTAAGTAATTTTACAGAAACAACATGTACAGAATCCCACACAATAAATCATATTTAAGTCAAGTACATTCAAAAAGACACTGCACAGAAAATGCAACATGTAACACACATAAGAATTGTGCGACTCGTTTATTGGACGATTGACAACTGAAAGGTACTTGATAACACGCTAAATTAAAGGAAACCATTCACCAAGTACAGTAAAATCACACAGACCTTCTAAAGCACAGGTGTCAAACCGGATCCACGGAGGGCCGAGTGTCTGCAGGTTTTCGCTGTCACCTTGTTCTAGATTGATTAATTAGGTCACTAATTGGTTAGGTCTACCCTCACCTGGTTGTTTAGGTCTGAACTGGGAACCAAGTTACAGGAAAAAACTAAAACCTGCAGACACACGGCCCTCCGAGGAACCGGTTTGACAC
>JACXGK010010984.1:0-16863 GCA_016801125.1 Novumbra hubbsi
ACCCTAGACCTGCTAAATGGTCACAGAGAGTGTGCCGTTGCCTCAGTCTCACCCTAGACTTGCTAAATGGTCACAGAGAGTGTGCCGTTGCCTCAGTCTCACCCTAGACCTGCTAAATGGTCACAGAGAGTGTGCCGTTGCCTCAGTCTCACCCTAGACCTGCTAAATGGTCACAGAGAGTGTGCCGTTGCCTCAGTCTCACCCTAGACCTGCTAAATGGTCACAGAGAGGTGAATGGCTCTGGAAGCACTGGAGCAGCCCAGTCTTTGTCCTTAGCAGGACAGAGGGCAGCAGCCTGATTGCGATTAGACCCCGTTGCAGCTCCTCAACACTGTTCCCGCTGAGTCGCCACAGATCTGGCAGCAAGTGAATGCCCTTCGTGCGCAGGCTATACATCACACAAGCACACACACGCGCACACGTACAGAGGCACATGCACGCACAGAGCGCACGCCTCAACTCCACTGGGCTTGAGGAAGTCAAAATGTTGCTACCCGCTCACAAACACTTGGAAACACATGCACACTATCGTTGAAATGTTTTGGGGTCACCTAGAAATGTCCTTCTTTTCAAAAGAAAAGCTAATTATTTGTGTACTAAAATAACATACAACCTATCAGATAGATGTAGACATTGTTAATATTGTAAACTATTGAGATTTTCAATGGAATATCTACATAAGTGTACAGAGGCCCAATACCAGCAACCAACACTCTTGTGTTCCAAGAGGCAACTCTGGGTTGCTTCTTCTTCTGTCCAGTGTGTGTTCTTTTGCCCATCTTAATTTTTTCATTTCATTAGCCAGGCCGAGATATGTCTTTTTCTATGTAACACCGCTTAGAAGGCCAGCAACCTGGGCTGTCCTCCTCCCTGTTGACGTTGAGACAGGTACTAGTTAATAAAGCTGTTAGCTGAGGACATGTGAGGTGTCTGTTTCTCAAACTAGACACTATTTTGTGTCCTCTTGCTCAAATGTGCACTGGGGCCTCCCAGTTCCTCATTCTATTCTAGTTGTCCTGTTCTGGGAAAGGAGTAGCATGAAATAGTCTTTATTTCTCAGAACAAGAATAGACTGACGAGTTTCAGAAGAAAGTTCTTGGTTTCTGGCCTGATCCCGAAAACACTGATGCTGAAAGTACTAAACTATCTTAAAAAGGGTCAGATTTATTGCATCTTTTATCAACACAACCGTTAACAGTGCTAACATAATCACAAAAGAGTTTTCTAATAATCATTTTGACACACCTACACATCTATCAGACACACCTACACATCTATCAGACACACCTACACATCTATCAGACACACCTACACATCTATCAGACACACCTACACATCTATCAGACACACCTACACATCTATCAGACACACCTACACATCTATCAGACACACCTACACATCTATCAGACACACCTACACATCTATACACATTCAGGACACAAGGCATGAACACCCTCCCAGAATCCAAAATCACTTTGAAATATAATAAAGGACAGGAAATAAAAAGAAGGGTAAACAGCACTGGACTTCACACTCTCAGCAGTGTCATTAGTAGGACTAAAGGATGAACACACTCTACATGTCTCTCTCTTTTTCTCTCACACACACACACACACACACACAGAACAGTGTCATTAGTGGGGGCTTAAATGACCTTCTAAATCCCTCTGCTGAGTGGGTTTTGTTCTTCTATATGTGTGTTGTGTGCAGTTATTCGTACATGTCCCACTGCTAGTTCAAGTCCCCCATGGGGCAAAGCATGAATGACCTCCATGAGAGATGACCAGTCTCCCCAACATGAATGACCTCCATGAGAGATGACCAGTCTCCCCAACATGAATGACCTCCATGAGAGATTACCAGTCTCCCCAACATGAATGACCTCCATGAGAGATGACCAGTTTCCCCAACATGAATTACCTTGTAGAGATGACAAGTTTTGGAGATGGGTGGAGATGTGAGGAAGAAGACAGATGGAGACGACTCAAAATCTATTCATCAGAAAGCAGGAACAACGTACACCCACACATCTGCATTTTCACTACTTTTGTGTTACTTTTATAGTGTCTGATCTCCAAGCATCTCTTTCAATATCTGTCTAACACTCTCACTCTCTATCTCTCTTTTGGCAGTGGGGAGAGTGGTTCTGGGAAGACAGAAGCCTGTAAACACATAGTGAGGCATCTAGCAGTGAGGTCCGGCCCGAAAGACTTCTCTTTGGAGCCTCGGATGAAGCACGTAAGTCTGGGACACTTCACAGATGGAGCCCACAGATTGAGTTTATTCACAACGGAGATGAAATAGAAAATGTTGTCTGATGGGTTATGGGCTGATTTTAATAACAAAGAAACATTTTACATGAATCTTCCTTTGTCTTCCAATATTGTCTACATATTCATCCAGCATCTACATCCTTTTATGGACTGTGATAGCAACCTTGCTTTTTGAGATGGACAGACAGGCAAACAGATCCAGCAGGCAGGCAGACAAACAGCCAGACAGACGTGCTTGGTGGATGGATGTCCCTGTGGCGTGGTGGTACCAGATATGGATCTGTGGTCTTTACATCCAAACCCTGGGTGGTTCAGTGGCCCCCATGGTAGCCGTGGCTCGGGTCCATTTGATCACTCTGGCCCAGCGTGTTCATGATTGTCCTTTTCCCTGAGAGAGAGAGAGAGAGAACGAGAGAGAGAGAAAGAAAGAGCAATTGAATCCAAACGCAGTCGATTCTGTTATTTTCCCACTTGGACATTGAGATGTATCAAGCGATCGTTTCCAGGTGCAGATTCGGTCTCTGAGAGTGTTGATGAAACCCATTGAAGTAGAGCACTCACAGAGGACAATGAGGAAGGCAATTGTGTTGGATGCCATTATATTATGAACAGGACATCAGAAGGGACGTGAATGGGTCTAATATACGCGAGGATTCAGTATTACGGCAGGTTGTGTGAGGGCATTGGATAACCAGAACCCTTTAGAACGGCTATGGGCAGGACAGATGTCAGTCATTCAGCAGAACACCGACATTTAGTCTGAAATCCTTGTGGTGTTACGTCAAATAGTTGTCCATCAAGTGTGGTCGAGCTGACTGCAGTGGATTTCCTTGAAGGCAAACACTCTCGCAATTGGATAGTCTGGAATAAATCAAGTGCTTTCGTTTGAGATATACAGTCATGCATTTGGTGAAACACATCATAGATCAGCAGCTAGGAGGGAAAGCCGTAGCTCAGCTATTGGTGAATATACAAAGATGTTGTCATGCTTTGGGGCTAGGTAATATATCTGGGTCAACAGTTACTCATTGAGCACTGACAGATGTGGGGTACAAGACTGCAATGCTATATTGCCCCCTGGTGGAGAAACCATGTTGCAACTGTTTCATGCCCCTACTTCAGTAAACTTGATTGATCCAAATCAGTAAGCCAAGGTCCAATAAAATACAATTACTCGAAAGTAGTTTAATGAAGTAATCAACAGTTTCATTGAAGCCGAAGGTCTGAATGAGAGGACAAACCCTACAGTATCCACACAATAGTTTTAGCCGTGTTTTTGGGACTGTCGATTTTTTGTTAACTTTGTTATGAACATGCAGATTTCTTGGTTCTGTTTGGGAACAACTATCAAACAAAGCTAGCTTTTATTCAGAAATGTGCCAAATATGTATTTTTAGGTCAGCAAATACACGTGACTTGCCCTTTAAAAATGTATTTCAAATGCAGAAATACTTCCCATCTCGGCTGGAGTTCACATTAATGCAATTCTGTCTCATGGGCAAAACCTTGCTTAAGGACAACGTGTCCAAGGCCGGAAGGTTCTCTGCAGTCCGTGACCATATATGGTTTGCTGTGATGTGGTTGTAGGTGAACTGTGTCCTGGAGGCGTTCGGCCACGCTAAGACTCCCATGAACGACAACTCCAGTCGCTTCATCAAACTCCTCAGCTTGCAGTACTGTGACAAGAGGAGGACACTACTCAGAGGTAAACATACACACGTGTCTCTACACCGCCTCTCTCCATGTCTCCTTTGCTCCATCTTGCTCTCTCCTTCTCTTTCATTATGTATCTATCTGTCTATCTGTCTTTGTCTCCCGTACACACCTACAGTACATACATAGACGGTCAATCTTGTATCATGGCATCCACTGGCCTGTAACCCAACTGTTAGAGGGAAAACAACCACACCAGATTGATGCATTGAAAGGATTATTGTTAAAAAACCATGTCATATGTGTGTTCAGCGGGGCTCTTCGTGTTGTTCATGACACCGTAGAAGAAGCAGTTGCATTTTGGCCAGCAGGGGGCAGTAGAAGTCTGCGATAAAACCGGTCTACCTTTAATGTCTTTTATCACTGCACTATACCAGAAATGCATTGGCTTCCTCATAGATAACAGATGTGAAAGGCAAGTTGCATGTAGGATAAAGACACGTGTTTCTGTTTTCGAATAATGTCAACAGTTCTTTTTGCTGAACAATCTTGACTAAGACTTTGGCACAGTGCCTCTTAACCTTTGCTTTGCCACTGCTCAACACAAAAAAAAGCCCATTAAGTCAAAAATTCAACTAAAAGGTATTTATTGCATACGCATTCACCCCCTTTTCTATGACACCTGAATGAGTGTTGCAACCAACTGTGTGCAGTTTAGGTGTTTTTACATTCAAAATCAATTTAGAATCGTATGTTATAACAAAATAACATGTGGAAAAAAACAAGGGGGGAATTCTTTTGCCATGCAATATATATGGGAGTGTGTTGGGTTATAATATAGGCGTATTCACACCCGCTGTGTGAATACGCCAGCTGGTTACATATGGATGGTAGTTTATTAACGAGGCACGTGTTTCTATGGGATTCCATTGTGTGTTTAGCCCAGATATCCACCTACATGTTGGAGACGTCTCGTGTGGTCCAACTGCCTCGTCAGCAACGCAGCTTCAACATCTTCTACCTAATGGCTGAGGGCCTGTCACCCGAAGAGAAAACCTCCCTGTCCCTCAACAATGTCTTAGCTCACAGGTCTGTACACAGCCTCTAAACTCACAGTTGGGTCCCTCAAAAACATCATGGCTCACAAGTACGTGCCAGAAAAAGTTCTTAGCTCACAGGTCGGTATGCCACTGACGACCTTGCACACATATGAACCTCAACAGCATTTAGCTTAAAGATTTGTACCCCAAAGGTTAACTCACGTGTCTGAACCTCGACAACATTTTGCTTACGGATATGTACCTCAACAATTAATTCACACATATGAACCTCGACAACATTTCGCTTACGGATATGTACCTCAACAATTTGCTCGCACGTTTGAACCCCAACATTTAGCTTGCTGATATTCATTTCTCACCAAGAGACTGCCCTGTTCATCACTGTTCATGAACAGACAGGCTTTAAGTAAATAAAGGGCATAAAAATCTCACTGTCTCACTGTCTTGGTCTCTGTAGGTATCTGAATGCAGGTGTTTCAGAAGGAGAGGCCCCTCTGATGGCCACAGCTTCCACTCAGAGCAGAGACCGTCTCACTAGAATCAAACAGGCCCTCAGAGCACTGGGCTTTAACAAACTGGTAGGACCACTAGCGTCTGATTGGTTCAAAGGGAATTCTAGAGTGTGCATTAATTATGTCATCACAGTAGAATTCAGTAAAGTTGTTTTTCTTTGAGCTGCTTTTGGAGACCTAAAAAATCATTGCAAGTACATAATAGCATACTAGGAGGATTGTTTGTTAGCTTATTGTTTAAAATGATGTGTGTCAATGTGTATGTGTTTGATCATGCTGGCAATGGGCTTTGTTTGGGTTGGCAAACTGTTTTAACAGCTTTTTGTGTTCTTCACAATATTCCTGGTTCCTTACTAGGAAGGGGAACTGTGTTCCAAATGTCTGGACTTTGGGTCAAATAGGGACATGACTTTGCATTAGAGTTTGCATTAAAAACATCTGTATTTATAGCGCCAACATCTGGTCATTACAAAGGTTTGTTTGGCATTGCGTCTTTAGTGCCTGAGATGTGACATATACCTCATGTATGTCTACACCCATGGAGATCACTATCTGTTCCCATCAAACACATGTATTAGTGTTTTTGGCCCATGTAGCATTTCTGACTACACCACCCATCATTGAAACATGGTTTTGCACAGTACAATCTAGGAGAAATGTTATAGCATATATAAAGGCAATCTTTTAGACATTTCCATTGCTATTTCAATTAGTAAAGGATCTTTTAGTTGTTGAACAGAACAGCCTCTTCTTAAATGCAGCCAAATTTCTGCTTTTTCAGTCTCCTGTTATGGCTTCAGTGTGTTTCTAGTGCATTATTACAGACTTGTTTCTGTAATAATGAGAGAGAGAGATTGATATATAGAGGGGGAGAGAGAGAGATTAATATAGAGGGGGAGAGAGAGATAGAGAGATAGAGAGATTTACATATGTATAGAGGGGGAGAGATTGATTGAGAGATTGATATATAGAGGGGGAGAGAGAGATTAATATAGAGGGGGAGAGAGAGATAGAGAGATTGATATATATCTAGAGGGGGAGAGATTGATTGAGAGATTGATATATATATAGAGGGGGAGAGAGAGATTGATATCTAGAGGGGGAGAGAGAGAGAGAATGAGAGAGAGATTGATATATAGAGGGGGAGAGAGAGAGAGATTGATATATGGAGGGGGAGAGAGAGAGATTGATATATAGAGGGGGAGAGAGAGAGATTTATATATAGAGGGGGAGAGAGAGATTGATATATATAGGGGGAGTATTTCTGGACCGGTTCCCTTCTCCTCACCTACAGCAGGGCTATATCTCCCTCCTTAACACCTATATTATGAGGATTACATCTCACTCTTCTATGGCATGTCAGGCCAAGAATAGCCCTGTTAATGGCCCTGTCAGTGCTCATATAACAAACATACACACTCTGTGGTAGAGGTCAGGGGACAGGGTTGGGTAATGGGGAGTCCCTCCAAGCATATTCCACTCAAGGACAGAGAACAGGAGAGGGAGACCATCCACATTGACTCTGTGTGGAAGGTCAGACAGACATGGTGGTGGTGATGTGATAGATTAGAGATGTGTTGCTCAATGACGACCTGAAAGACGTCTGACATTGAAAAGACTATCTTCGAGATGAAACTAAAGCACCCGTCCAGCAAGAAAAAGATCCAAAACGCACAAGCAAGTCCAAATCAGAATGGCTGATTGGCAAAACAAACATAACATTTTGGAATGGCCTAGTCAATGTTCATACCTAAATATAATTACAGACATAGTGACCAATGAAGAGCAATTCTTGCCTAATAGCACAAATGTCAGTTAGATAAAGTAGTGATGATTGGCCAGAATTCCTCCACGGTGATGCGAGAGTGATTAGAAACTACAGGATGTGTTTGGTTGTAACCATCGTCGCTTTTGAGGTTATTTGAAGTTGCACATGAAACAAAAATATAGTATGTATAATAGAAACATGTCTTTTTTATTGTTCAGGCTTCGTTCATTTAAGGTTAGCTGTTGCCATGTTAAACTGGTCCCCTCTCTACCCCTCAGGAGGTGGACGGCGTGTTTATGCTGCTTTCTGTGGTACTTCACGTCGGGGACCTGCGCTTCATGGCCCTGACAGACACTGAGACCGCCTTCCCCTCTGACCTGCAGCTGCTGGAGAGAGGTCAGCATGGCCGCATTACCAGCGGGGACGGTTCTCTGCACTGACACCAGGCCACCAGCAGGGGGCAAAGTGGGGGCAAGAGAGAGAGAGAGAGAGAGAGAGAAGGGCGAACAGAGCCACAGTAGTGATTGTGTCAGTCATCCTGTTGTTTACATCGACTCTGCAGCAGTCTCCTCCTATTCCCTCCCCCTTTCTCTCTCTCCTCTTACTCTTTCTCTCTTTCGCTCCATCACACCGACACAAAGACACACGCACAGACTCTCACACACACACACACCGACCCACAGTCACACGCACTCTGTTGTTTATGTGTCAGCCAGCCACCTGTTTGGAAAGCCCCTGCTCAGACCGTTACCATGGTGAGAGGAGAACCTGTTTCCCTCTACATTAGCCCCCCCCCACCCCGCCTCCCTCACTGACCCTTGACCTCACAGAAAGGGTAAACAATTTGCATCACCTCCCACACAAAAACAGGGCCCTGTTGCCAAGTAGTCGTGGGGGTCATTGAGCGGCTTCTGAGTTCACGTCATTGCACTGATGTGCTGGTCAGAGATGACTAAGCGCTGTCTGCATCACTGATTGGGTAAGTTGTGCTGAGTTGTAGCGGAGATGTACTCGTCTCGTCATCTCTGGGTGGACTCATCAAATGTTGAACTGTTTTCATTCCTCTGGGATTAAGGGACTGGTAGGCCCCTCCCCATCTCTGCTCTCCGCCCCTTTTGTCACTTTGCCTAGCTACTAACTCCGCCCTCTCTTCTGCGTCTCTCTGTGTCTCTGTGCACAGTGTCCGGAATGCTTCAGGTGTGTTCAGATGACCTGAGTGCCGCCCTCACGTCTGATGTGCAGTACTTCAAAGGTAACCCCCGGCAACCCTTTGTTTCCGTCCTTCCTCCAAACATCATATGGGCACGCGGTAGCGCTAGCCAGGACCGTGTCAAACTGAAGACGGGACCATGATGATCATATAGTATCAGATCAGTTAGCATTTTGGGTATAATGGTATATTGCAAATGTAATGGAACTTTGTGACGGTGTTTGGCATCTCTCAGCTGTGGTTTCACAGGCCCGTATCCACAACCCCCTGTGCCTCATTGCTCAAATGTAGAGGTGGGTTGGGTGTTAAGACACTTGACGTCTTGGGCCTGGGCAGGTTACTATGGGGTCTCTCCGATGGTCTCTTTCAGGCGATGTTGTCACCCGGCGCCACACGGTGGAGATGTCGGAGAACTACAGAGATCGGCTGGCTAAGGCCCTCTATGGGCGGCTCTTTGGCTACCTGGTTAACCATAGCAACTACTTCCTACAGGGACAGGAGGACAGCACTGGGTATGACTGTGTGTGTGGGATCGCCCTGGGGTGTGTAGTCCCTTCTGCCTCTGGAGAAGGTGCATCAACATGGAGGAATGTGTGAATAACGACATTGATAATGATTCACTAATGGACAGCCGAGTGTGAAGCCACGGACGTAGGAAATGGGGCATCTGCAGTACCTCCATCTTCATGCACCTTCTTTCAGTCGATCACGTGTGCTTTATAAAGTCCTTCCTTACCTCAGCAGTTCTCACCAACTGCCGGCCTAGTAAGTGACCAGCCATCGGCTTGTTAGCTAGCTGGCTGGAGGGAAGGTGGTGGTTCTGTGGTTGTTCTTACCTACAATGTTCAGTGCAGAAGTAACAAGGCCTGAATCTGGAAATGCAATTACCAATGAAATGGTGAAAAAAAAAAGTACATTGATAAACATGTCATGGGTACATTTGATGCTAATATGTTCATTTTGACAGGCCTAATTAAAATGTGTTATTGATAACAAAAACACACACAAACACACATGAGGTGGAGGCCGGTGAATTCTTGGTGTTGCCCTGTTGATGTTGTTCTAGGCGTATCTATTATCTTCTGGAATGTGTTTTGTGCATTGACACAAACACTATCGCGGATGTTTCTAGTTAAAAAAATAAGGGCGAGTGTCTTGGGTCAATGATTCTTTTATTCTGAGCTTGGGGTGAAAACAGAATTACACAGCATTATGCAACATGGCTGAATTCTTTCCCTTCTGAGGCATGTAGCATATAGATATATATCCATACAAATGTATATAGAAATATATATACTCTTATAACATAGCAAGGTCAGTAGACAAAATCTATTTCTGCAAGAAGGGGTAAACAGTTTTGCCAAACAAATCAAAATGTGCTCTACATAGGGTTATATATATATCATCGCTTACTGATAGTACGATTACGTACAGACCATGAGCAAAACAAATGACATGAATTCTCTCTCACTGATTGTACATGTGTTTCTCATCTTTCTTCACATATAATAAACAATATCTCTATATCTTTCTTATCTTAGATTAATTACTTGCCATTAATAGGCAGTTTAACAAAAACAGGTAAACCGCATAGATTCTTCATTTTTGCATCACAAAACACACTCACTTACCAAAAAACCCTGGAATACCAAACTCTCTCACCTACCAAAAACGTTGCATACCAAACACACATGCATACAAAACACATTTGTGAATATAAAACACACTTGCATACCAAACTCACTCGCCTACCAAACACACTTGGATACCAAACACATTCGCATACCAAACACACCCACACACAAAACACACTTGCATACAATCACATTCACATACAAATCATAAACAGTAAAAAGTACTAGGGTCAGACATTTGACCTCTGAGGGGTTTTCTGCAACTGCTCGGAGCTTACCTGTGTGAATGTTTAGAGGATATTGACAGTGTTGTCCATGTGTGTTTTTGTGTTTGTGTCCATGTGTGTTTTTGTGTTCGTGTCCGTGTGTGTTTTGCTATTTGTGAGACAACATCCTTTTCTGATCAATCTTGTCCATCCTTTTCTAACAGAGATCCTGCTCTCCAGATTGGAATTCTGGACATCTTTGGATTTGAGGAAGTCCGAAAGAATGGGTTTGAACAGGTATGTTTGTTCCACAACTGCTCATGCCTCATTGAACTGGTATTTTATCTGATTATTTCTGGCTCTATGATCTGAAATTATTTTTTGAGTAAATATGAGTGGTTCTCATAGATTGACTGACGTTGGCCATGATTTCTCCTGTATTTGGAAGCTGATTGAAAAGAACTTATAGAAAATTCTAAATAAAAGTTACAAGCAACCATGATAAGAAAATACAGACAAGCGTGTTTGGACAAAAGCACTTGTTGCCCAGGTTGAATTGATGAATTAAAATAGAATTGTGATTGCACCGGCAGAAAAAGATGGAACAATAATGGTTTATTCTGAACACAAGCACTGATCTGAGATTCTTTTACAATATGACAGCAAAATTGTTTTTTTTACAAAAAGTGGAATTCGAATCCGGCACTAATTGTTTTTTTTGTTTTTTTACTCAGCCTGACTGGGATCTATAATATAAAATTAGACCTTATTGCTTTACCTACATCCCATTTCACTCTTGCTGTCATGTATACCATCCAACTGTCTGATTGATCCAACAGGTTGTGTTGACCATTCCTGAGATCCATAAGTGTCTGATAGATCCATCTGGTCTGGTTTACCATTCCTGAGATCCATAAGTGTCTGATAGATCCATCAGGTTTGGTTTACCATTTCTGACATCCATAAGTGTCTGATAGATCCATCAGGTCATGTTTACCATTCCTGACATCCATAAGTGTCTGATAGATCCATCAGGTCATGTTTACCAAGTGTCTGATCGGTCCACCGGGTTGTTCCACTGTTGCCCGAACAGGGTCATTGTTATCCCCTTTGTAAGACTTCTTTTTATAAAAGATCAGGTACAGGCATTACCAGCTTACATTATGTATTCTACTGACTTCATTAAAACACTTTTGATTTGGGCGATTTCCCAGACAACGACTTATTGTTAACTCAGGACATGACTTGCCTATGTACCAACATGTCCCATGAAGGTGGCTTTTATGCTTTACACTTGTGTACAAAGCCATGAATCTGCCACTCAACCAATGTAGTGTGGATCTGGCTTTGCATGTCTTTAAATACAACTATCTCTGCTCCAACAATGACTACTATTTTCGAGTACAACACAGGGCTGTGGGATTTATATTTGCCCTGAATGTGGAAATTTGTTTGTTGGTTATTTCAAAAGCCGTTATGTATTCAGTCCTGAGATTAACTCTTACCAATCAAAGACCTTAAGATGTCTTTGTTATGTAGATGACATCTTTTGTGTTTTGTTGCCCGTCCCGATGAATAGTTGGAATGTGTTACATTGTGGAACACTATTGACCAGAACCTTAAGTTCATGGTTGAATATAGCAATGGCGGTGTCTTTTTTTTTGTATACATGGGTCCAAATAAAACAATTCTACTTTGTCCATCACAAGAAACCAGTTTGCATAAGACGCCGCTTAAATCAGGGCTTCCAAACTGTGCTACAGAAAGAGAACGGTCTGTCTTTTCACCATTAGATTTTTTAGCATGTTTTCTTACCAAAAAATAGCTATACAGAAAAAGCTATGCACTAAGCTATTGAAAGTATGTCTGGTCCCTAATGTCAAACGAAATAAAATTAATCCTCTCTTTCTCCGAATTCCCTTTTGATTAAGTCAATTCTCAAAAAACACTAACACATTTTGTCCTCTCACGCCGATTTAGGATGTTTATTTAGTGACTCTCCAATGGTTGTCTTTAAGTGCTCCACCAACCTAGAAGACTGACTAGTTCACGTCTGTCTCATAAACACTCCTACTCAAGAGACTGATTGGCTCACGTCTGTCTCATAAACATTCCTTCTCAAGAGACTGATTGGCTCACGTCTATCTCATAAACACTCCTTCTCAAGAGACTGATTGGCTCACGTCTGTCTCATAAACACTACTTCTCAAGAGACTGATTGGCTCACGTCTGTCTCATAAACACTACTTCTCAAGAGACTGATTGGCTCACGTCTGTCTCATAAACACTCCTTCTCAATAGACTGATTGCTTCATGTCTGTCTCATAAGCACTCCTTTGTCTCAAACACTATTAAATCCATTATCAAATGGCAACTAATACTAAGGAAACTGTGCACAATGTAACCATACTTCTAAATTGATGCTACTTCAATCACCTGATTGCGGGAAAGCATTTTTCCAATCACTAGTTTTATTACGTGCTCGTCCTCATGTGGCATACGTGATACATTACCCTTGTGTGTTGGTTTACAGTGGAACAACGACAACAACATTGAAACAACAGGTTTGTAAGCTTAAAGTTAGGAGCCGCATGGATGAGTGTAACCATTCTGTTGCTATCAACTTCGTTGAACCTCAAGAACCTCTTTGAAGAAGACGTGGAGGTTTTTGGGGGATTTATACCCTAAAAACTCTCCGCAACGGAAGGAACAGAATGTGTTGTACTCGGCAGGCAAAACCACGGATATATCTCGAAACCGGGTTTAAATGATGATTTATTCTTCAAAGTCATGCTCGCGGCTAAGGATATCAACCTGGTTTCGAAATATATCCGAGGCTTTGCCTGCCGAGTACAACACATTATCTGCCTTCTGTTGTTAACTATATGGAGACCAACCATGTTTTCAACTGTGGAAATGAGCCACCCGACAGTGCTCTCAGTGAGTGCCTTCAACTGCTTTAGATTTAAAGTGTGTTCAAAATAAAATATAATAAGACCTTGATGGCAATGACAGGGAAGCGATTGTGTGTCTTTCGTAATGTGTTGTTATACCATCCTCAGCCGAACTCCGCTGAGGACACAATGCCTGTCTGTATTGCGCTCCTGGATTAGGCTGATAACAAATGGCCCTAGTGTGTGTGTGAACCTTTGTGTGTGTGGTAATGACAAACAAAAATAATGTCACCGGCAATGTCTTCTGTTTCAGTTATGTGTCCCTGATGCCAGTCACAGATTTGATGGCCTCGTAGGCTCTGCTGTAGTGCCTGTGGAAGACTGCTCACATCCAAATCAGAGTTCATGGAGTTTAGGTGGCTAGGTTTAGGGGCGGGATTATCAGCAAAGAGGGGTTTTTATAGGGCAATAAACTTTGTTTTCTCCATTTGAGGGACATTCTATGCTAAGGGAAGGTGCGTGTGTTTGTGTGTGTGTGTTGTAAATCAGAATATTGGAGGTGTTGAAGAAAAGCAGTGCCACACTTCTGTGTGTGCGACAGTCAAATCAAACATTAAAGGTTATAAAGTGTAATAATGAACACCGGGTCTAAAAAACATTCGTAAGATTAATGTTAAAGATTCTTATGATGCGTCATTTTAAAATTGATCGGCAGCTTGATAAAGATGACAAAACGCCGGTATCAAATGAAAAATGTCGCCAGGTGACATACCTGTGACAGCAATGAAAGTTAATGTGCACAATGTTATATGTTGTACTTCATTACTTGATATCCCGGCAATGGGTCACTTCTAATGCTGCTGACCTTTGAGGCAAAACAGTCCCGTTTAGTGTGGATGACATGGATGTAGTGCCCTGATGTACTGAGCTGCAAATAGCTCAGATGTGCTTCTTCCCGGCATGGACACAACTAGCTGACCTGCTCCTTGCGCTACAGCTGGAGGACCAGGAGATTCGGGGGCCTGTGCCTAATCTGTACATCCGTCAGAGAGGGAGGAGGCGCAGTCCGCCTTCCTCACATGTGTGGACCATGTTTTGGTGATGTGGTCTTGCTCTACTTCAGAGCCATTGACACGGTGTGTGTGTGTGTTTGTGTGTGTGTGTTTGTGTGCATTTAAGATATCAATTGCTATTCTCTTCGGGATGTTCTCTAATCCGAAGGGGAAGAGGGAGATTCACTGTCCTAACCTTTCAAGGGCGTCTTAGAACGACAGATGGAGAGAGGGGGAGAAAGGAGACCAGGAGAGAAAGGAGACCAGGGGAGAAAGGAGACCAGGGCAGCAAGGAGAGAAGGGGAGAAAGTAGATAGGGGATTGGAGAGATTATGTGCGTCCTCCCTCTGCTCAGTGCTCTGGTGCTTGGTTCATGTAAGAGGAGACCCTGTTTCTTCATGAAGACGTCTCCTAATCACTGGATCACATTCATTCCACTCAGGAGAGATAGGGGAGGGCCAGGTGTTGACCAAACAAATTGTAGGACCTATACTCAAACACACCACACACATACAGAGGTTGGGGTTCTTAATACATTCAGGGCTTGTTAATTAAAGTTTGTTTGCAAGGAATGAATTATCAGCGTTTCCTTAATGCTCTCGTGCTTCACAGGCTTTGAGACCTGCTGGGCCCAAAACGGCCGACTGACTGGTTTGCGGGCTGGTCGGCTGGCCGGCCTGACTGGTGACTGGACTGTAGACTTTATTCCGTGACGTGAATGTATCGTTTTACGGTATACAGTTTGTTACACATCATCGTGGCTCCTTGTACATCTTAAGCGTTACACTTAAGAAAACATGCTCCTTCCTTCTGGCTCTAGTCACCTTGGGCCATTAGTTCATATTGAGTTCAGTTAAGTCCGGCGTTATTCCTTGTTGTGTATTATAGCCACGGGCCGTGCCGGGCTATGAAATGGGATTGGTTCACTGCTCCATGCTCCACATGCCTGTCATATACATCACTGTGACATGCATTACCCCCCAGCCACCCATAACACGCTCCCAGGCGGAGATGCCTATTGGACAGTGCACTGTCCATTCTGCAAGTAGTTGAATGCTGGGTGAAAGTTGGGTCAGGATGAGATCATGTGGTCCAGATTGCTGTGGAGTGTCATCAGACACCTGTGTTTTTATGGACCTTGTCTGGGTTTTCTTCTCTTAGGATTTCTCATGATGTAACTTCAGGGATCCATTCATATTAAATTCTGTCAGTTTAACAAAGCACCATTTACTTGTGTTTTTAACCTGTGTGTGCATGTGTGTCTGTGTGTGTGTTCCAGCTGTGTGTGAACATGACCAACGAGCGTGTGAGGCAGTACGTCTCCGAGGTGCTATTCCAGAAGGAGCAGGCGGAGTGTCTACAGGAGGCTGTCGCCATGGAGACACTCTGGTCACCCGGCAACCAGTCAGCTGTTCTAGACTTCTTCTTCCAGGTAATGTATTGGGGTCTGTGGTCCTTAAAGCATCCCAACACCAATTCATGACCTGAGATGACCCTTTTATAGACATCATGATATGTGATATAGATTTTGAGGTACCAATTTCCTCTTACCCTCAGATCTAGGACTAGGTTATATTACCTCTAACACTGACCTTGCCCCCTGCCATCCCAGAAGCCTCAGGGTTTGCTGTCCGTGGTGGATGAGGAGAGTCAGTCGCTGAGGCCTGCAGAACAGACCCTCTACAAGAGATTACAGACACACCTCGACAACATGCCCTCTCCTGGCATATCCCTGACTACCAAGGATGGAAACGGCAACCCCCCGCCCAACGATCAGGGTCCCGCCTTCACTGTGAAGCACTACGCGGGACAGGTGGGCTTTCACACACACACACACCCACACACACACAAAATCAGGGTCCCGTCTTCACTGTGAAGCACTAAGGGGACAGGAGGGCTTTCACACACACACAGACACACACTAAAACACTCTGACACACAATAGAACACACACACACACACATATAAAGCAGTAAGGTCAGAAACCTAAACAAAATCCACTTAGAGCCACAAACACACATGCTACAACCCACAAAAACACACAACACACTTACACGTTCCGTACATGTATACAGTATTGGTGCATCTGACATATTGGGTTGACCATTATCTTGTTATTCAAGTGTTTTGTGTTTTCTGATTGGTAGGTGGCTTATGACCTAACAGGATCCCTGGTAAAGAACAAGGACTCCCTTCCCCAGAACCTGCTACTTGTTTTGAAATGTATGTATCTGTAAACGCAACTCAAATCCAGACTCATAATGAACAGGATGTGTGTTACAAGTGTCTATTGGTTGCATCAGTAGTGTGTATAGTGTATTATGATGTGTGTTGGTGTTGTTGGAACCACTGCAGGCCACAGGCAGTCCTTGTGTTAGAGCCATGACCAGCTAGCTTAGCGTCTCTACAGTCCTTGTGTTTGAGCCATGACCAGCTAGCTTAGCATCTCTACAGTCCTTGTGTTTGAGCCATGACCAGCTAGCTTAGCATCTCTACAGTCCTTGTGTTTGAGCCATGACCAGCTAGCTTAGCATCTCTACAGTCCTTGTGTTTGAGCCATGACCAGCTAGCTTAGCATCTCTACAGTCCTTGTGTTTGAG
>JACXGK010010985.1:0-16860 GCA_016801125.1 Novumbra hubbsi
CACAAACAATAAACCACACCGGGTGTGGCTGGAAAACGAACCTAAGTAGGCTCCCCAATCAGAGTCAACTGAATGCAGCTGCTCTGACTGGGGAGCCCACAATGGCATGGAGATGGCTAGAGGCCTCTCCATGTGCCATGCCCTGAATGGGAGCCCCAAAGCACAGAGATGGCTAGGGGCCCGCATCCAGGACATGACAAGATCATATCATTTGGGAGGGGAATTTTAAATTTTATCTCTGTGGGCCTAGTAGCGTAAGGGGGACAAGTTTTTCCAATTCAAAATATTTTGTAAGGTTTTTCAAACCGATGGGGCAAAGTACATAATATCCTTTTCCGAATTTAGGACAGTTAGCTGGATTAATTCCTGCGAACCAAGAGAGTTCCCACAACATTTCTGCAGAATAAAAAGGTAGCAAACCCTGAATGTCTTTGACAAATAAAGTATACCAGTGACTAAGCCTTTGGGGGACTAGAGAAGGTCATTCCAAAAAGACCATTCATCAAATGCAAGCCCGTCAAATTGAGTACACTGAGTTCTATCAGACAGATGGTTAGCAAACCACCCAACAGCATGCTTAGAAAGACCTATGCTTAACAATCTCTGCTGCAGTATAGCATGATCAACTGAGTTGAATTCTTTATAGAAAACAATAAAAAGTGATACATAGTGCTGTGTTTTATCTAAAGCATAAATGATGTTTTTTAAAACCATTGTTGTTGTACTATGATTTTTCATGAAACCTGATTGGTGCATAAATAAAAAAGAGCTAGTGAATAAAAAATCCTTTAGCTGTACATTAACAACATGTTTTTAAGACTTTTGCCCAAGGGAGAGAACTTGGAGATTGGCCTATAATTCTATAGTTGTTTTAAAGTGATCTCCCCCCTTTTATTTGGTATGTAATTATATCCAGGGTATGTTTGAATAGGTGTGTGCAGACTCTATGTGATGGAACTCGTTCTTTTGGCTCCTGCTCAATTTAACCCCTGTTTGAAGCATCATACACTTTCTGGTAGAGCAGATGTGAATAGTGCGCCTCAATGTCTTCATTTGAGATTCTGAATCTCGTGATGCTGCTAGGTCACAGACTTGGTCTTATTCATTCCTTTCTACTTGACCTGTAGTTGTAAGCGTTTAGAGCTGCGTTGCTATTATGAATGGTGCAAAGCCTTTTAAATGGGATTCTCCGCCCTGTTGTAAGTGTATTTCTTCACTTCCATGTAGCATACGGGTGAATTCAGCACATTTCCTGACATATTTTCACTTGTTTTAGCTGATTCCATTGTTGGCTTTGTTCTGTTCATGGTTTGAAAGCTCCCTCGCCTGGTTCCCTTCCAAATGTTGTAGCCTAATTTCTTGTGATTGAGCAGCAATACAGATGCGGGCACTCTCAGATGATGCCATTTTGACCTATTTGGTTTACTTGACCCATCTCCGGTCATCCACTTGTCCCTTTTTTCATTCTTCACACCTTTTCCTTTTGACAACCCCCCAACCCCACACAATTTCATCCCTCCCCCATCAAAGACTCAGATGTCATTATATTCTCCTTTGGAAAGCTGCAAATCACATTTGTAAAAACCTTCCCCAGTTTTAGACAGATCAAAGAGACAGTTTAACATTCACCGTCAGCCAAATGCAAATTGTGTTCGATCAACCCAGCACGGGTAGTAGCAGGCAGTAGTCTGAGGTAATTTGAGAATGCCCAGACTCACGTTAGATATATCGACCCCCAAGTCTGATTGGTAAAGATTTGTCTGACACGTGTACACACACAAACACACACCCACGCATAAAGGGCGTGCACCTCCTCCCTAACACACCATCACAGGGGAGGCTAATAGATGTACACATGGACTCATTCATCTCACACGTGCTTGCTGTTGAAATCCACTGACTAATTTGGCAGATTTTCTGATGCTAATAGGAATGTTCTCTGTGTGTGTGAATCTAGATGTAGAAGCGGGTCTGTACTTGTGGTTCTCAGGTTTAGTTTGCTGGAGAAAAGCTTGAAAATGTAGCTTGACATTTTTAACCAGGTCTTCAACGAGCTAAGAACCCCCTTAGTCTTTTCAACTTTTTATGTAAATTCCCACACAGGGATCATGTTTTCTTTTCTCCATTTGTCCGAATGTGCAGGAAAGGTTGTAAAAAATTGTAGTCAGACCTTCTGTAGTTACCCAAGATCTGGCAATGCACGACAAAGTGCATTGGTACACAAAGTGGCGTTCCTCTGTTCAGCATATTACTCTTCTCTACTTATTTAAGTAGTGTTTTTGGCATCAGTGTTTTTGGCTTACCATAACGTTGCATTTTGTTTCTCATATGTACAATACTGTGATCTTGCAGACAATGATTTTGCTTTGATCATTAAACCTGCACACCCAGTTGCTCTCTGTTGGGACATGGAGAATATGATCAGTTCATGTGCAGGCATGTTGGGAGGAGCTGGAGCAGAGGGTGTGGCCGACGACAATCCAGGTTCCAGGTTCAATCCGCGTCCATGCCAGGCAATAGATTATTTCCAGTATCTTCTGAGTTAAGACCTGGTCAGGAAGATTCCCAGGACAATGTGGCGGTGTGTGACAATGTGCTTGTGCATGTGTGTGCTATGTGGATTTTCACCTGTTTATACACTGTGCACTTTTAAGTTTTTGTCAATCCTCTTTTCACCCTGGCACCCTGTGAACTTATCCTTTCAGTCGGCTGAACTTGTTACACTTTCTTTCCCCCCCCCCTATGTTGTTCTTAGGGTTTGTTGGCTGTGTCAGCAGCTGGTTCACACATACTCTCTCTGCATGAGTGGGTGTCAATGTGTTGGGAGGGAGCCATTAACCCACTCTTCCAGTAGCATGTGGCTGCGGAAATGTTTGACGTTCCACATGTTGACGTCTGATATGAACCACAGAGCTCGATCAGGTCAGCCTGAGGGGAGAATAATTAATGCTCTGCTAAACCCTCTCATGGGAACTGCCGACCTGCCGTCTGACATGCCCACACAGACAAAACCGGTGTGAGAGTCCGACAGGCTCATATATATGTAACCACTGCTTTTTCTTTTGTGGTGATGGGAATGGTCCGTTACTTCTGTTGGTGTGCTCACACGGTAGACGATTAGAGCCCAGTAGCCTATGTGGCAGTCCAACAGTGGAAGCAATATTGTTACAAATGGACACAGTACCATGCATAGAATTATGCATCTAAATGTGATGTGAAGGAATGAAAGATACAGGTGATTACCAAGGCTGGTTGGGTTTGGATGTTAAGGTTAAGTGTTTATGTTAGGTAATAAGGTTAGGCTTCTAAATGGTTAAGGCTCAGGTTAGGTATTGTTGTTAGAGTTAGGTATTCATTTTGCATGGTAGATTTAGAGAAGAGCTTAAAAAATGTTGTCCTTAGATAGAGATTGTAATTAAACACAATGAGACACGGAGGAAAATGGGGGAGGGTCATGCTTTTATAATTTCAGTCTTGGGGTTTAATGTTTTTTTATTGAGTCCAAGAGAGGGTCATTTCATTTTATAATCAATATAATTTCAGTAGTATCTGTCAGACTGAAATGTACATATTGTCTGGTGGAATATAACGCATTTCTATATAATCTTTCTATTGGCCAAGTTTTCTACTCAAGAATTTTAAAGTTTCTTTGCAGTCACTATTTGCTTTAAATATTTAATGGGCTTTTAGAGTTTAAGAAAGATGTTCCTGTGGGGAAGAAGTGGAATGAATCGTGTGTTGGTGGAGTTGCTACCGCATGTAGAGAACATGTGGCAGTAGCCCAGTGTAGGTCATTTTGTCATGCTCTGGCAGTGCTCCTCCTGTTCTTCCTCGCACAAAAGAGCAAATACCAGTTCTGCTGCTGGGTTAATGTGCTTCTGGCCAGCTCTCCTGGTATTTCCTCTATGTCCTTGTAACTGTACTGTTTGTAGCTTCCTGCGATGGCACGTATGGATGTGCCATCCTGGAGGAGCTGGCAAATCTAGATTTATCTAGTGATTCAAATCTAAAACTTGATCAGTCAGAAAGCATAAGGATAGTACAATTGTCTGTGGCCACCACCTGAAAAACCATTCCCTTTTTGGGGGTTGTTTTGCTGTTGCCTCTCCAGTGCACCTGTTGTCACTTTCATTTGCAGCAAAATAAGTTACATTAATTTACAATTGCTTATGCTTCCTTACTGGATAGACCGATATCCCAGAAGTTTAATTGAATTGGTGTTATACTGTGATGATTATGTGTTCCCTATGTGTTACTACATTTCTTTCAGCAATTTATTTTTCTATGTAACCCTAAAAACTGGAATATCCTGGTTGAGTGAGCAGTGTGATAAGATGGTTATTGACCTTCAATCACTCGCTGTAGAGTTGCTATTTGAAATGTAAATTTGGGTTTATTTCAGGAAAGAAAATCTAAATGTAATATTCTCATTTTCTGATTAACAGATGGAGGCATTCTTAGGATTTCCGTTCTAATTAAAGAGGGATGAGGTTAACACTATCAGCTGGAGGACAGTTTGCCACTTGTGACCTGATTGCTGTATTTGGGAGTGTTTAGTGTCCTCAGCAATGCCATTGGACATAAATAGTTGTTCCAGTGTGGTCATTAAATGTTTAGAGACTTCAGCAGGAACGTTCTGACAGTATTTAATGCTCACGACACGTCTGTCTTCTGTGAGGATGGGTAGGAGGGAAAGACAAGTAAGAGCATTTAGAAACTCATAACCCCCCGGCACACACACACAACACAAATACACACTGGCTGTTGATCGTACAAATGTACAGTGTTAGCAACACTATATACTGTACACTGCTTCACGAACACACTCCTGCAACACACAATACAGCCTCAACCCATTTCTGTTGTATATAGTTTTCTAGCTGCAGTCATGTGCACTTTGTGTAAGTGTCCTGGAGTGATTTTTTTCCACCTTAAGTTTAGGTCCTGATGATTAAACCATGAGAGAGGGTAAGGACTCTGTCCTGCTAGGGAGATAAAGGTGGTCTCTCATTTTGAAAGGGTTCATTTGGAATGGCTCAAAGAATCTGGGTCAGTAGAGATGCCGGGAGAATGCACTGCTGATCTCCACAGCCATTTACTTATCGTTATATGGCTTTGTGCTAGGGATTCACCGATCAACTATTTGAACCAGATACCGATTGCCTTCCACTTTTCTTGCGGGATCAGCCAATCTATTTCGTTAATTTATTTGGGATGATATTCGTTTTTTTGAGAGGCGCTGTTGGTTTTATGACAAGATTACTTTTTATAGTTGGAAGTTGTGGATAGAGATGGTATCATCTTTTTGTATTTTTATAATAGAATGGGGTGTGTGCATTGAGCAATCTGTGGCAATAACGGCTTAATTTAATACATTGATTAAGAATTTATTACAAATGCCAAAGATTGTATAAATACATTTGATTTTGTATAAATATTATATTATCTGAAAAAATAATAACCAAGGGTTAACCTTTTTTCTAGCCTCTCCATGTAGATATATATTTAAAAACTTTATAAAAATGATATAAGATTATACAAATTGTTATATTCCAATTGTATTATTTTGATAGGCAAATGCACATGAGAATTTTTTTGGAGCGTTTATTTAGTTAAAGCTAAAGCTGTGAAATATGTGTAAATTGCAACATACTTTGCATTAATCTATTTTATTTTATTTTAAAACGTATTTGTTGTTTTTATTTTACTTCTTTTAAACCAAAGATCTAAATTTTTTGTTGAGATCAAAATCATACCTCTCAAAAGCAAAAGGTCAAGAATTGTTAGCATATATAATGATATCAAACAGCATTGGCCAGTAAATCTCTAAAACTGGAGCATAACGTTTATTCACATTCAAAAACATATGATTACACAAATACTTTCCAGCTTACAACAAACCCTATGTATTCCATGTTCCTATTCTTTAGAAGGGGCATCAGGAATCTTCACAATTTCACAGGTTTTAGGCTGCGGCTGTAAGTCGGGTAAAGTTAGCATATTTTTCTGAGATGCGGAGAAGGCCCATATCAGTACTCCTGCAAAACATTTCAATTATGGGGTATTGTGTGTACAATTTTAAGGGAAAAAATATTTGAATCCATTTTGTGAGGAATACGTTTCTTGAGAAGAGGCATACCATTGAAAGCTTGTGGACCTCACACAGGACCACCTCTCAAACATCTCTAGATTCATTTTTAACATCAACCACCAATTTGAAAGACCAAGGAGGTTGAGAAACATCCTGACCCAGAATGATGTAGTGGTTCACAGCCTACAGTGAGAACTATGCTTGTAAATACACCAGAGAAATAAAAGAAACTCATTTTGGAGGTGGCAACTAATTCTGAATACCAGAGTTATCTATCTCAGTAGGGGCAGAGTGGGGTCATTTGCATCGCTGTCAGCCTGTCTTTAGCTTGACGCCAAAACCAAATGGGCTTACCTCTTGCTCCAAGACCTTTAGTTTACGATTTTCATGCTTTTGATTCAATGTCAAGATATCTTTTCTACAATGATTTAAAAAAGAAATTGTTTGTCAGGTATGCCATTTTACATTTAAATAATATTTGACACACCAGAGACTTAACTTGTATAGTATGGCGGGGCAAAGTTAACCATTGTTTTGCCTGACCCCAGAGACAAACTTTTCCCACAGCTCTTACATCTTGGAAAAAAGGGCCTACATGTTTTTATACAGAGACACTTCACCTCTTACAACACCAAGCCATTCATAACATATACTAAATTCAGAAGCTTGATGTATTAGATTGACAATGCCAATTGTATACCGTTTCATATTGTAAACCTCTAGTGCTCTGGGAAACAAATAGAATCTTTATGTTATCATTAATTCAAACGATCGAACAGTACAGACTGACCAAACTTTAGCCCTAATAAAGTCTTCAAGGACAGGCTGAAGCTGAGCTGGAACCTGCATGTACTTTAAGTCCCCATTCTGACTTTCAAGGAGGGGAGTGTGAGAACTGCTGTTTAAAATACACATCCCATGTTCATCCAGTTCCATTCTGATCTCCTCAAAGAGAATCGTATCTTCAGCAGCATCTGTAACCTTTTTAATATAAATAATTTTCCCCGGCAGACATCTTCTTGCTTTTTGCTGTGAGCCCTGTTGATACCAAAGTATGAGGTTCTCCTGAGTTCTGGGTAGTGTAAGTGATGATATGTGATGCTAGAACACCCTGCTAGAGTGTTCCCGCTGGGTTTGTTCAGGGCTTCCCAGTCAAGTCGTCTGCTCCCATCTGACATGTTTTATTGTCTGCCTTCCTCTCTCATATCTTGAACTTCAAAGGCCGCGTAAAACTGACTTTAGAGGCAGCGCCCTGCATGTCGGAGGAAAAGGCAAGCAGCAATGACAAGTGTGTCAGGAAACGTCTTCCGGGAAAATTCAGGAGTACAAATCTCTGAGAGAGAGAGAAGAAACACATCGCTCTGAGAGGCAGCAGGTGTTTTCAGAAAAACATAGATAAAACACTTCAAATGCAGGCATCGTTTAGAAAAGAAAGCCGTCAGAGCTGAGGAAATGAAATGTTGTGTTTACACCGCCTTACCCCCACTCGCGCACTTTACGTTTCTAATAAATGTTTTGGCAAAGACCGTTGGAAACAATTCACCTCCGCAGTTCATTGGTTGTCAACCTTTCCCAGAAGTAGTCGTTCCAAGCTGTCATCCCATTTTCTATACTTATTCCACTTTCCTGCTTCTCTGCCTCCTGGCTCATGAACAGCGTAATTGCATTTCCTGGGCTTGATCTTGATGCTGGAATATGCAGCAGTGCAGCCACGGGTGGGCATGGTAATGGACATGCGACTGGCCCACACTTGCTCATTCTTGAACCCGGCATCATATGGGTCTTACAGCATCCCTCTCCAGTCAACTTCACCATGACCACCAGTATCGCCATTCATTACAGACTAACTATTTCTATCATTACTAAAATATTTTAAAATAATACAGCTAGGACACATTGCCCCATTTCATTCTCCACATGTGATGCGTCAGACCAGGCCACCTTCTTTCATTGCTCTGTGGTCCGGTTCTGATGCTCTCAGGGCCATCGTAGGTGCTGTCGGCAGTGAGGTCAGCATGGGCACCTTGATTGGTCTGCACCTACGCAGCCCCATACGCAACAAACTGCAATGCACTGGGTGACACTTTTCTATCAGAACTTTTTCAGCAATATGAGCTACTGTGGCTTGTCTGTGGGAGGGAACCACACTCCCGCTTCGCTCCCCAAGTTCACCGCTTCCTTTCTTGGACCACCTTTTGATAGGTGACAGTCACTGGACACCCAACAAGAGCCGTCATTTTTTAGATGCTTTGACCCAGTTGACTAGCTAACACAATTTGGCTCTTGTCAAAGTTGCTCCGATTTTTACGCTCGTCCATTGTTTCTGATTCTTTGAGGACACAATCTTCACTTGCTGCCTAATATATCCTACCCACTGACCTGTGCCTTGATGATGAGACTATCAGTATTATTTACTTCACCTGTCATTGGTCATAATGTAATGGCTGATTGGTGTATATTATCAGTGTTATTCACATTACCGGTCAGTGGTGATAATGTTATGGCTGGTCAGTGTATATTGTCAGTGCTATTCACTTCACCTGTCAGTGGTCATAATGTTATAGTTGATCGGTTTATGCATATACGTATATATATACACAGCAAAAGAAAATGAAAGGAACTCATAATCACAGTATAACACTAGTTTTGCATGTTGTTAGTGTCTTTGTAAGAACTGGTGGCATGAGGCAGTACCTGCAGCCCATTCAGATTGCACTGGTAATCTAGGTCCTTCGGGATGGCACAAGGTTTGTTCTGTCTCTCAGTACAGTCTCAAGAGCATGGGGGAGTTTCAAGGCATCAGGCCGTTACTTGAGGAGTGCTGAACTGGGTTGTAGAAGGGCATTAACCCAGCAGCAGGACCGGAATCTGCTCCTTTGTGCAAGGAGGAACAGGAGCCATATAAAATGACCTCCAGCGGGTTACTGGTTTGGTTACTGGTTACTGGTTACTGGTTACTGGTTACTCAGACTCCTGGAAGGAGACATGAGGGCCTGACGTCCTCTAGCTGAACGTTTGCACACAGCCCAGCACTGTGCAACTCGATTGGTTCCCCATCCTCTCCACAGATGAGAGCAGGTTCACACTGAACACGTGACAGACGTGAAAGAGTCTGAAGACGCCTTGGTGAACATTTTGCTGCCTGCAACATGACTGGTTTGTGTGGGTCAGTGATGGTCTGGGGAGGTATATCCATGGAGGGTTGCACACACCTCCACTTGCTTGCCAATGGTACTGTGATGGAAATTCAGAATCAGACACGCTCAAGTCTCAGGTTTGATTGGCAGACCGTTCCCCTTTCTGAAAAGAGGTGGGAAGGATCTGAACCCAAAAAGACCCAAACTGATTCCCTTATATTGGGACAAAGCTGAACTCTCACCTGGTAAAAAGTACATCTCTGCCTGCACTTTGTTAGTCAAGGTTACAAAGTCATACATTATCTGCATAAGGTGCCACAGCTCACAGACATTAGGATTCAATACAGCAGTACTTATCAGTCACAAGACTTAGGATGGCGTCAGGCTCATTTTAAAGGCTGTGGCCGTATCTTGTCGGGCCGTACCAGACACCACATTAGACTGGTAGGCTTCACTGGTCACAAAACAATATATCCTGTGATGCTTAAGACCAGGGGTCTCCAAACCGTTCCACGGAGGGCCGAGTGTCTGCAGGTTTTAGTTTTTTCCTTTAAATTGGTTCCAGGTTCAGACCTAAATAACCAGATGAGGGTAGACCTAACCAATCAGTGACATAATTAATCAATCAAGTACAAGGGGATAGTGAAAACCTGCAGACACTCGGCCCTCCGTGGAACGGTTTGGAGACCCCTGCTTAAGACCTTAGAAACAAAAATTAATCCATTACAGTACCCTGACTGTCGTTAGGTACCGGTATTAAATCCTCAGACCCATCGTCAGACTGTGTGCTGGTGCTATGAGCCTGAATCCACTGGAATCATCAAGATTGAAACAAAAAAGGCTTGAAATGTTTCACTTAATGTGTAATGTATCTAGAATATATGAAGGTGTCTGTACTCAACAGCACCTAAATGAATGATGGTTTGCTTCAACAGCCTGTCTGATTGAGTCAGTGGGGACTGGTGACTGCTGCAGTGTTGATGATTGTGGCTTGCTTTATTGTCAGCATTGGGCGTATTTGTCCATGGTATAGTCAAAACAGGTCAATATTTCAACGGGGTTTGTTGTTTTAACTTGATCAGATTCAGATTGATAGTCGGTTAATCTTTTCACATTCATGCAGGTCCATTATCTCTTATAACTGTGGTATTTCTAGCTTCAACTGTCAGGTAGTTGCTCTGGGCTGTTTCCTCTTGTTTGCCGATTGAACAGTAGATGTCCAGGATTCCGTTTATAAGTGTTGTTCCTGCACTAAGCAAACCCGGAAGTCTGACAGCTGTCTGCTTTTGCAAGCTCAAGCCCTCTGGGTGGAACATTTCTCAGGAGAGCTTTGCTCCTTCAAGGCAAAATCAGTTTTTTCAGTTGAATCACATCACTGTTCGTAGTATGGACCTGTCAAGGCAAGGCAGCTCTGTTACACTTTTAGGACTAAACACTTCAAGGTTTCTTGAATTTTTCTGTCCTGACCCCATTTATTTGCAGTTTAGTGCAGATTAAAAGTAATCCAGCTAGGCTACATAGTTTTCAGTGTAGTGGCGTAGTGCGAACGGGCGCAGATCCCGCATCAGTGTTGCACCAACGACTCAAACAGAAATCAGAAATTAGAGTCTAGAAGCCACCAGCTGAGTCCGCACCGTTTGGTCAGGGGAGGTATTTGAGGGCTCTCTGGAGCAGCAGGCCAGCAGAAGCAATGTGGAACCAACAGCTGTAAGATGGAGTCCATTCACTCTGTCTCGCCTTTTTACACTGGTAGAGGACGCCTGCTGGAGATGGAGGTTGCGGAGGCCTCCAACAGTACAAATGCACCTATTCCTCCCAAACCACCACTTGGTGGCTGCCCCAGAGTTTCCAAAAAAGGGTTTTTACAAATAGTTTAGATTTTTTCTCTTTTCTTTAATAAAAAGCCCTTCTGGGCTTTCAACACTTATTTAGGCAGTTTTTAAAAAATGTGTATATATATTATTTTTTTTTCACTTATTTTAGCAGTTTCCAGCATTTAGCATGCATGTTTATCTACCAAGGTGACTCAGAGAAGTACTTACTTTGTCTCTTTTTTTCCTTTCTCTCCCTGTCAATTCATTCTCTCCCCACCCTCTGCCCTACCCCTCAGATGAGCAGTAAGCGCTCCAGCAGTTTCCGACGTGCCATTGCCAATGGCCGGCGTACACTGCAGCGAGAGATCCTTTTGGATGAGACGGGCCTGGGCGTGTACAAGCGGTTTGTACGCTATGTGGCCTATGAGATCCTGCCGTGTGAGACGGACCGGCGCTGGTACTTCCACCAGAACCGGCTGTGTCCCCCACCTGTCTTCATGGCCATCATTACCATCGTCCAGGTGAGACAGGAAACAGGAGACGGGTGAGAGAGGAGACAGGTGAGAGAGGAGACGGGTGAGAGAGGAGACGGGTGAGAGAGGAGACGGGTGAGAGAGGAGACGGGTGAGAGGGGAAACGGGTGAGAGAGGAAACGGGTGAGAGGGGAAACGGGTGAGAGGGGAAACGGGTGAGAGGGGAAATGGGTGAGAGAGGAAACGGGTGTAAGAAGAAACGGGTAAGAGAGGATAAGGGTGAAAGAGGATACAGAGAAATCAAGTGAGAGAGGTAACTGCGAAAACAGGTGATAGAGGAAAAGGGAAACCGGTAAGAGGAAACGGAGAAAAAGGGTTAGGGAGGAAACCGAGGAAACAAGAGGAAACAGGTTTGAGGAAACCGAGGTCGCTGATTCTCTCTGCCGCTCTTTGTCAAAGTAACTGGTCAGTGTTTACAGATTTCTTAGAAATATGGGCTATTATAAATTACAATACTGTATGTGTGAAATAGTTTTCATTCCAGGAAATGGCAATTAGCTGTGTAAAACATATATTTTCTATGTTTGTTTGTATGTTGCCCGACTGCAGAATGGTGTGAGTGTATACCAATCATAACAAATATTTACACTAGGCTGGTTATGGGCCAGCTTGCATCATCTTTTATTGTGAAATAAAAGTAATTTCTGTAAGCTTTGGGTGTAGTTGACCAAATTTATTTCAGTTCAGATAAAATATTTTTAGCACACCAAACATTAATGTCAAATGGCAACGTGCTTAGTTTGATGTACCTTTTGGTTTTATACAAACACTCTCCTTGTTGGTTTTGGGTGCCATAAAGAAATGGCCTCAAACGGGAGCACACGACACCTAGAACACGAAGAATAACAATTTACACACCTGAGCAGCAGCATATTTCAGGCTAATTTAATTTTACTTTTATATTTTATTACCCCCTATAACTAGAGAATTGTGAAGTGTATTAGTAAATTGTGTTTTTATAGGCCATCCTGCTGAAATGACTGGATGGCCTAAAGTGGGCCTGAACTGTGAACACACACTTTTAATTTAGTCTACTTTATTGTGTGTAGTAGACTAGTTTGCATCTATTTTTTAACCTCCCTTTATAGACTGGTACCTGAGTTAAATCTGACATTCCACATTTTAAAAGCAAGTTCTGATTTTGCACAAATTGGCACATACGCCGATCTTCCATAACATTATGACAACCTGCCTAATATTGTGACGGCCCCCCTTTGCCACCAAAACAGCCCTGACCCTTCAAGCCGTGGGCTCCATCCAAGTAGCTATCAGTGTTATTCACATTACCTGTCAGTGGTCATAATGTTACGGCTGATGGGTGTACATAACAGTACACATTTTTTGGGAACTTTTTTTTAGCTCAGCTGTACCACTTTTACAACAAAAACTGCAATCTGTGATTGAGATGCAGCCGCTACTTTTTGACATAACCCTAACCCCATTTTTCTGGCGTGGCCTCCAAACATATTTTAAGTTTGGTGCGGTAATGGGGATGTAATTGAACTAGAGCATTAGCTGAATATTACCTTTCATAAGTAAAATTTTGTCTGGGTGGCTAAATTTAGACTAATGGTTCCCGAACATGGCATTTTGCCCTGGCTGAAGCAGAAAATGTTTCCTGTCATAGATGTTTGCTAGCTTTCTGAACAGGCTGAGGCATTAGTGAACGGTGGGGTGTCTGGGCACTGACCCAATGTTTGGTAAAATGTGGTTAAGGAGGGGAATTCCATGCCAATCCTTGAAGGTAACACTGTTTATTGCCTTTTGAGCCCGAATTCTTGTTCATCAGCAGCTGTTGTAGGATTAGGAAACCAAGCCATTCTCTAGCCAAGTCTGTGACATTAACAGAACATTTTAGTTGGTAAAGAAAATATGAATCCCATTGAGCTTCAACACCAGAAGCCTTGACTTGAATAGCCAGCGCAATAACAACTGGTTATCCTCAATGAAGCAACGACACTACTTCTATTACTATTCTATTAAATTGTTGCTATTTTGAAGAAAAACCGAGTGCTCTCAAATGCTTCACAATTGCGGTGAATGGTCACTAATGACAATGAGTGTATGGTAACGATTATTTCACTTTCCTTTTAAATTCATGAATATGATGATTCAAAGATCTATGAAAAGAGCAAATGGAATTTACCAGCTGCATGTGTCTCTTTTAACGTCTTTTGCCTTTCGGTGTTACTAGAATTCTTCAACCAACACATGGTATAGCCATTTAAAAAAATACTTCTTGCAATAAAAACTTTTATTGCAGTCATTAACAGGATTTTCCATTTTCAGCATGGGTTTAGTCTTTTACCTTCTTCATTTGGCACCTGCTATGGGGGCAGCTCTGTTCTCTGGATCGAATCTGAGCCGCTACCCAGGACCAGGGCTGGCGTATGGATGCCTTCAAAGTTGTTACAGCAACCGCATAGTGTCCCTTGATGAATTAGTGGTCCGACTGATGTCTGAGAACCAAAAACTGCTGGGAAAGTCCCTGACATTTTATTTTTTTCCCCCCTGACCTCACGTCTGTTGTCGCTTGGAGAATATCTGCATTGCTTGTGATATAGTGAAATGCAGCCTATACAAGAAGAAAGTCCAATTCTCTATCCGCTTTTCTTCCCATCTATGTGTTGAACACTTTGGTGAAAGGCTGCTGTTCGACTTCCCCAATGATAATATGATAATGTGCCTTCACTTTTCACCCAACTATTGTTGGTGACTGGTCTGCAGACTGTCTCGCACCTAATCGCCAATTTTTTATGTGCACTGTTTTTTTGTGCTGTCTACTCCGCTGTTTGTTGTGATCTGTTCCGAATGCTATGGGGCCTCTCCACAATGGGATGAGGAGACTCTTTTGGCATTCACCAAAGCTGCGTACAGTGCCGAACCTCTGTCTCCGTTTGGGAAGAAGACTATGGGTTTGGGTGGGAGGGTTGGGGAGGGATCTTTCTCTCTGTCTCTCTATACATATTTGTGTTCTTGTTGTTTTTTGTATTTTTGCTGTTTTTCTTTCACCACTTTCTCTGTTTTATTTTCAAATGATTTGCCTGCTTTTGTCCATTAATTGTTTTATATGGCTAGAGGAACTTGCACTGGTATCACCGGGCAAATGGGGTATGCTCTCCTATGAAGTTTCTATCTTGGAATACCTAATCAATTAATACTTTTGTTTGAGGTCTACGGTCTTGTCTTACTTGACAAACCTAAATGCAGATGTGGTATTTTTCAAAGAGACTCATTTACACACAAGGATCACGTAAGGCTGAAAAACTCTAGGTTTAGTCAGGTTTTAAATTTTTGTATAGAAAACAGGTGTTGGAAATTTTATTGGCCATATAATTCCTTTCTCAGCTACTAATGTAACCGCTAACAGTAATGAGAGGTATTTAGTCATAACGGGCACCACCTTGGAAAATGCCTCCTTCCAACACCCGTATGTTATAATTTTGTGGGGATTGTGTTGTTGGCCTGGCTTTGGACCTCTCAAACCGCACAACTATGACTACCTCTGCTATTCATTGCAGATGCTCACTTTTCAATGCTGTTTTTTTTTTACGTGTATTTTTATTAGATATTATTTATTTAATTTTTTTATCTGTGTGGTTTTAGTGTCTTGTGTGTCTTATAGAAATAAAAAAAAACATGGAATCTGTACTTTGTCAATAGGATGTAAATGGGTCTGGAGAGTTATCAGACAAGTGTCCTTTGCCTCCAGATCATTGTGTTCATGTGCTATGGCATCATGCTGAATAAGTGGGTGCTGCAGACGTACCAGCCAGACTTCATGAAGAGCCCCCTGGTGTACCATCCCAGACACCGCCACCAGGTGTGGCGCTTCTTCAGCTACATGTTTGTGCATGTTGGGTAAGAGGCCTAACCCACCTTAGACCCACCTAACTGATGTGGTCCGATGTTCATGTCTAGTTGGGACATATGACATTGGATGTCCCATGCAGGAGTTTAGTTACACACACACAAGCACCCCTATACACACCTGTTCCTTGGAATTCTGGTTCCCGCAAGTACTAACACACACCCACAAATGATAAAACATTAGGTGAAGCAACTTAAATTGATACTGCGAGGCATGGCCAAATAATGCCATATGTAGGATTGATGAAGGGATTGTGATCGATGACTGCTGTAGATTACATTGATGAAGTGTCTAGACTAAGGGAGCAGATTAAAACTCAATGTTCTATTCGTTTGTCACAGAGACACATGTCCTCCCCCTGTGCTCACTGTGATTTCAGGCTGGAGCAGCTGGGGTTTAATGCTCTGCTCCAGCTGATGATCGGCGTTCCCTTGGAGATGGTCCACGGCATCCTCCGCATAAGTCTACTCTACATGGCTGGTGTGGTTGCAGGTGAGTGTCACCGTTTGTGATCCCCGGCAGGACCAACGCCACCATATCCAGGCGAGGGTTGATAATAAGCAGCAGTAAAAGCATCACAGAGGCACATTCTGTTCAACAAGTAGGGAGTTCACAGCCGGTTTACCAGGTGCAGCGGAATGCTTGTGTGCCAATTGTCTCAACTCAACTGCAGTATAGTAGCATTACAGTCCTTTAACTCTTATCCAGAGTGACTTACAATAAGTGCATTCCTCTTACGGTGTCTTGGAAAACCAACATCTGACAATCATAGTAAGTACACTTTCCTTCATCGAAGCCATTAGTTGGCAAAGTCTGTGCCAGAGGAATCAAAGTTGAGTGATTTTCTTTCTTTCCCCTTGGGTGGTGAGGGTGGAAGGTTACATGAGTTAATTAAGATACTCATCAAAGAGGTAGGTTATCTGCCGCTTTCAGATGATTGGCAGGGACTCTGCTGTCCTGGCTTTAAGGGGAAGTTTGTTCCATCTTTGAGGTACAAAGACAGAGAAGCGTTTTGCCTTAGCTGGGCAGGAGCTGCCCATCCAAAGGTTGGGTTGCCAAAAGACATGACAAATGTCAATAGCAACAGAATGATTAGAGCTTGGCAAGATGTATTACTATGTAAAATCAGACGTTTTATTATTGTGTCAAACCAGACAATATTACACTTTAATCTGCTCGACTAGCTATGTGTTGTGTGTGTACAGTCTCGCGTACCGTGAGGTGCAGGTCTAGAGGTTTATCTGTTCCGCAGTGTCATTTCCTCAGGCTTGTAACGGTCTGAGTACCCGTTGGTCATCTTTCTAGACGCTCTGTGGCTTGTAACGGTCTAAGTACCCGTTGGTCATCTTTCTAGACGCTCTGTGGCTTGTAACGGTCTAAGTACCCGTTGGTCATCTTTCTAGACGCTCTGTGG
>JACXGK010010986.1:0-16860 GCA_016801125.1 Novumbra hubbsi
CCCCCCCCCCCCCCCCCCCCTCCTCCAGTGTGTTATTTCTGTATAAGCCAGAAGATTTGAGAACTAACGTCTCCTTTGTCGTTTGGTCTAAGGTTATTTGTGTGTTTATTTTGTGCAGGCAGTGCAGTGGGCACCTACATGGACTCGTCGTCCCTGTAGTGGACCACCGCCCTCTTCTCTCCCTCCTTGCCCTCCTCCTGGAATTTGAAGTACTTCTCGAACACGGACGCGAAGCAGTTCCTCTTCAGCATGCCCGCCTGGTGGATCACATCTTCCTGGTTGGCTGGGACCGCATCCAGGTCAAAGAGCAGGGACACGTTGTAGCCTGGGACGGCAAACACAGACGAGACGTGAAGAAAGCCGTCGCCCGATAGGGTTAGGAACGTTACATTACCTAACCGGATGCGTACTAGCCATGACGCGGAGACAAAACCAACCGGGCCGGTGACATCCAAACGTCTTGGCCAAACAAGCGTCAAGCAAATGTTTGGTCTAAATGCATTGGAGTCAGACTTTCGGTAAACTAAACAATTGTAATCATGGTGGTTGATCTGGGAGAGCCCTCCTGTTAATTTAACTGAATGCACCTGCACATTCCTGAGTGGCAGTAAACAGAGTTCACTGATAATACTTATTTAGTTGGAATCCACGTTCCTGGATTATCAAGGAGATGACAGATTAAAGGGGGGGAGGGGTTACCAGAGTATGATCCCCACTGATTTGTACTCTGGAAGGACACTGAGGTAATGATTACAGAAGTAACACTGATCATTACTTTAACCCAACCACTGTATGAACAGGTAATTAAAGAGTAGCCATAGGCACTTGCATAAGAGTCTGGCTGCACAAACAACTGTTTGCCGTGTAGTGGGGTAAATTACACGAAGAGCGTGGACTGTAGTTACATAGCACTTACCCGCCTCGGGTGAAACTAGGAAGTTCCCATAGACCCTCTTTAGCAGCTGAAGAAAAAAAGAACCTGATGTCAGTGATATATGGCATTGCTAGGCAACATTCCAAAGTTATAAACAGGTAAAGACAAGGGGTCGGAGATTGGGTAATAGTATGGTGACAACCAGACCTTTTTGCTCACATTATCAACAATCACAGTGAAATACTGTCAATAAGAAAGACTGTCATTATGTATAAAATCTTTGCCTCTGTACTCTACTGTTAATTAATTGTTGCTCTTAAATTGTCAGAGGAAATCGTTAACAGTAGTATTTGGTCTGTCATTACAGGTCAATTACACTTACTATAACGTTTCTTTTTTACTTTAGATTTGCCTGTATGAACAGTGTATATCAAAAACGACAACCCTTATAGACTTCCTGTTTTGCGGCCTTAAAATGTACAAAGTGGCTACTGATTCAGCTTCTCTCTGCTGATTACTTCTCCAGATGTAGATTGTAAATGTACAGCCATGGCCAATAGTAACAGAATTACACAAATATGAATTCTCAAAGTCTGCTGCCTCAGTTTTTATGATGACAATTTGCATATACTCCAGAATGTCATGAAGAGTGATCAGATGGATTGCAACAAATTGCAAAGTCCCTCTTTGCCAAGAAAATGCACTAAATCCCCCCAAAACATTTCCACTGCATTTCAGCCTGCATTTCTTTCTGATGAATCCCCTTTCAGATTTTTTGGGCATCCGGAAAAATGCTTGACCGGTAAAGAAAAGGAGAGCGCTACCGTCAGTCCAGTGTCATACCCACAGTAAAGCATCCTGAGACCATTCATGTGAGATTGCTTCTCAGCCAAGGGAGTGGGCTCACTCACAATTCTGCCTAAGAACACAGCCATGAATAAAGAATAGTGCCAAAATATTAACAGAGAGCAACTTCTCCCAACCATCCAAGAACAGTTTGGTGACAAACAATGAATTTGCGAAATAAGGCAAAAGTGATAACGAAGTGTTTCAGGGAACAAAACAATGACATTTTGGGTCCATGGCCAGGATACTTCCCTGACTTCTTCTGACAAAGCCCAAGCTTTGGTTATGCAAGTACGGGCCACTATCAGTTATGATGTGGCCCAGAAGTATATGTAAGTTAATGTAATTATCAGTAATAGCCTTTTGAACCTATGAAATGCTTGTAATTATACTTCAGAATACCATAGTTACATCTGACAAAAAAACACTGCAGCAGCCAACTTTATGTGAACCAGTACTTGTTTCAATTTCATAACGTTTGGCCATGGCTATAGACGTTTGTAGACTGCCCCCTTCAGGTTCTAAAACAAATTGGTGTGTCCTACAAACAGCCACAGGGAATTATTTACGCTTTTCAGCAGTGGTTCACCTTAGGACATGTAACTAATGTGCTAATAGAGAATAGACATGCAAGGTCGCTGAGCGGCATACACGTAGAAGGTTCTGGATTCAAAATTTTCTGCTAGCGGAAAAGCAAAAATGACAAGTAGACATTTGCGATACATTTTTTAAGTTAGTTTCAAATGATGTATCTCTAAAAAAGCAACAGACAAATTCCCTTTTTAAAGGGAACTAAAAATCTCTTTATACTTGCAGTTAAGGCTGCACCATATGGACACAGAAATCAGATTGCAATTTTTTGCTCAACATTGAGACTTGATCAACAAAATTACCTAGAACAAGCTCACTTCATGAACAGGGACTGAAGGTATTATCAGAATGAAAAAGAATATTAGAACGAGTCTGAGATATCAAAGGACAAAGGGGAAACTTGGCTAAGTCACATGAATAGCTAGACCAGGGATATAAAAGCATTTTGGTGAATGAAAACCGCAAACATTTGCTTGTGAATATGTTATCAGGCTTTCTATATGGTCCAGACTTTTCCTGACTTAACTGTAGAAAGAAAAGGTTTGAATATGTTTACCTATCAATTACTCCAAACCAAAAGATATTGAGTTATTTAAATTTTCACAAAATGACATTAGATATAAAATATGTTGCCTAAGGAGTTGGGCAAAGTATTACGCCACATGATTCACAGCTGAAGTGGCTGCTAAAGGTGCTTCTGGCAAGTCGAGTATCCAGATAACAAGAATCAACAAATCATTTGGAACATTTTCAAAATTTGGAGTTTGGAGGAAGAAGGGGTGGGGGGAGAGAACGTGCAAATATAACTGTTTAAAGACTTTCTGCAAAGAGCAAAATGAAAATAAAAGACTTTACACCCTGTGATTTCTTTTGGGGTTAAAAAAAATATATGTTTACAAAAGGTGTTGCACAAGTTGTCAGGCATGTTCTTACAAGATCACCTACTACAGTAAAACTGAATTCCCCAACAACTATCAAATGACAGAGCAACAAGGACATATGGTACAGATTTCCTACTGTCAGTTCAGTTCACAGGACGGAAATAGTCTAGTTTCATTCAAAATCTATATTCAACTAAACACCCTGATGTGGTTGACGTCATTTTTCTATATGATATTAAAGTACTCTATGACTTACAAATCTTGTAGTTAACCCTATCCAGTTTTCATATCCTGCAGTGCTTATGGAGTAAGAAAACAAGGACTGTTAGACTACTAAAATGAAGCCACGGTAGCTAGGCCTTAAAACCCTGCAGTGTCAGTCAGCACTTCCTCCCACAGGATGACTCAAAAAGCACTTCCTGTTTCTAAAAAAACAGAAGAAGAAAAAAAGCACTACCGCCACTGCTGCTTTCTTCCATAAATGGTTAGTGTAAAAACATTTTCATTCTGCTTAACAGATTATTTTGGTATCTGGTTCTCACAAAAGAAATACATAGTTTCTGACACATGCTTAACTAGAACTGAATGATGGCGAGCCGTCGGTTAGCTTGGAGCCATCTGTGTAGGTTGAGGACCTGGCCAGGGGTGATACAGATATCGGTGATGCCCATCACTCACATAAAACATTTATTGTCGTAAGAGATTGATTTGGAGAGTAAGTTGGATCAAGTTAATATGTGCCCACACGCGTCATAAACACCCGACTCACCTCGTCAGCTCCGTGCTCCTGAAGCTCCTTGTAGAACTTTAGAGAGATGCTGACCATCAGCTTGGTCTTGTCCCCATCAGGGTTAGAGATGTGGTAGAGGACACCATCGAAATCTGCAGTTCAGACAAAAGCTGAGCGGTTTACATACATGCATCTACTTAGACAAGTCACTTAACTGCATGCTACTGTGTGGGAAAAAAAAACACTATCCCTGAACTCACCTGCAAATGTCACCTCCACTGCCTCTGGTTTGGTTCTAAAAAGAAAGGATTATATGTCAAATACATGGTGAATGAATGGCAACATTAGGACAAGCTTTATTGGGAAATTCTTTCACTACCACCAGCCAGTGAAACAATGCAGTTATTATGTTAGCAATTCCGCTTAAACGTATGTTGGTTGTGGTGCAACTTGCAAAGGTATTTTATGTATATACTCCCTGCGGTTTACAAATGGTATATAAAATGCATTCGCGGCAGAGACTCGCCCAAAGTTGCATTGACATGACCCAGCTGGAGATGTCGGAATGCGGAAGTGGCCAACAAGGCCCTGGGCGATGGCTAATTGAAACATAGCTAACTACCTAGTCTGACATTTCGGATAATTTTCCCGTAATATATAGAACAATTACAACGTAACCCCACGATGCCACGTTTCTAATTCAAAGGGACCTGATTGGCCAATTATATTTTAAGCATAAACCAGAAAAGCAGGTTCCAGTTTCTTAGTTAGCAATCTGTCTTAACATGTTTAATATTATGTTTAATAACATTAATATTTACTTACGTTTAAGACCCATGTATGATGTAAACAATTCTCTAATTAATAAAGACATCACTAGTGAAGGCAATACAACATACGAAAAATAGCGAAGTTGTCTAACGTTATCTACAAAAATGACCAGACAGATTTGCCCCGCACAGTTAGCAGTCCTGCCAACAGTAGAAATCGCTAACTAGCTAGCCAACCACACAGGGACAGACACACCCCATAAATCCAGCCAAGCGATGTCACACGCAAGAACGAGTACCACCTATGCAGACAAACCAGCACATCATGTGTTAGAAGTATTAATTCTGTCAAATGTACGGGTGCTTTTTCCATCAATTATTCATTGCATTCAATACTGGCCAGTTATTAAGATAAGGCAAATGTTAGCCATTTGGATGCTAGGCTAGCTAGCGTACAAGCTAGGAAGTCTGGAACAATGATTTCTCACCCATTGGATGCGCCGTCAAATTTCAACGTCAGCGTTTCTTCAATAATCCGGTTGTTGATTTCTAGCAGAATCATTGCAGCAGACGCTGTTAGGGACTCGGGAATACGTTTAAATCTAAATATCAAATTGGTTTTAGATAACAATGTTTTTTGTGTCAAATTCTGCAAAAGTGTCTTCCCTGACAGACCCGCTTCCGTCTGTCGGCTCTTCCGCGTATTTCATTCAGGACCCCAAAGGTAGTTACAGCACTGCCTGTAATATGTTTGCAGATTTTGCACCATGGAGTTTAAACCTGTGTTTTTACATTCCTAATAACTGTCCACCCTTGTGTTTTTTCTATCAAAAAAATCAAAACACATTTACATTATCATTGGTCCCAAGTGCTAAACCAAGTTGGTAACGTAAGCTATGTAATGTATCTAATTAATGTAAAATGCATCTGCAAATAGATCGGAAAATATTTTTCTTTATTACACGGAAATCTTTGTGGACATTTAACAGATATCGTTTTAAATAACGTATTTTCAAAACATTCAGGGATACATTTTTTTGACTTAATAAGAAGATCATTTATGGATGTTCATAATATATCAGATGACAACTCTACATTATATAGAATACATATTGGGAACTTCATGGCTACTCCTCCTCAGACCCCTCCCTTCCCCAAGTCAAGTGTCAGTCTTCATTTTCACCCCCCCCCCCCTGTTCACTTTGCTGTTGTTGTACCTTTATTTCTCAAACTTTGCCTCACCTGTAGTAAATTACACCACCCCCAATCTCAATTCTCACCCCTCACATGGTCAGGTATGGACTTGTCAAATGTTATCCTTCCTTCTCATCTTTCCCCTATTCAGGTATCAACCCTGCAGTTGTCCCCCCCGGTCAAAAGTCAACCATGCGCTAGTGTTTTCCTTCCCTTTATACTTTACATTCATTTCGTATTGCCCACCGATTCATATTGCCCAGTTCAATTTATTAGCCCACACAATGCAACTTTTTATTACAGTATGATAATGTTAATTTGTGTAAACTATAGCACTGTATTCAGTTTTATTGTCCGATGCTCTACTGTTATTTCTTTGTCTTGAGCAGTTTCACACAACAGAATGTATTGGTGTGCCTAATTATATGACGTTATAATAATAAGACATCGGCACAAAATACAAATTACAATGTGTTACCCTCTGCATTTTGTCAGCAACACATTACTTTGGAGAGCACTCTGAGCGAATGCGTAGTGGTACTGTTTGAGATTCACGGCTCAACCCCAGTGAGCTTTATTGGCTCACGGAAACCATGACAGCTCACTCAACATTTTAGATGTATTACATACATCAGCAGCAGGGGGTCTCAAAGAGCAACTTGGATACATACATCCGTTGAAACTTACTGACTAACAATGTCCATGCCTTGCACACACCAGAAAAACATTTAGACTTTTGATATATATATATGGCCAGCAGGGGGCCTCGGAAAACGAATTGGATGCATGCAGTAGGCTAGACAGTATCACTTCTACAAATGTTATCTTGTTTCTTAAAAGGTAAAATACCTATAGGACAATGAATAAGATGTGAGGATGAAAGACTGATGTTATAAGGACTATGCATTACTACTCTATTAAACATCATGCTAATATGTCCAAATGCTTATGAAATCTCTGTTACACGAAGATCAGTGCATGTATCTCATCAATGCATTGAAGAATCATAGTATGTTTGTTTGTGACAAATTAGTTGTATGCAAATTATTTATTTGACATCCTTTACAGATTTTTTTGCTCTACACGTTATTTGTATATCGTTTCGTGTTAGTTAGGCCTTTCATTTACGTTTACAGTTTCGTGTAGTTTGTTTTGTGTTTTGTGTCACCTCACACTACGACCGTGACACTTTTAAGTCTTCCGAGTCAATGTCAATAAATGATATCTCAGACAATTATTTCTTACCAAAGGAGTGGGTGGCCAAATTGAAGCTTAGCCCAAAATATCTCAATGATCAATTACTCGTTCCTCTGGGTGTGCCATTTCAGCCTTATGTAGCCTATAATTTAGTGAATGACATGGAGGGGATTTTATTTGCTAATAAGTTCAGTTGGTGAAGTCTCCAAACCTGTGAATGTTGACTTGTGATTGATTCATTGTGGACCATGGGCCAGACTAATGATCTCTCACTAGCAGCAGGTTATTACCACTGAGGGAAGAAATGCAGGTCATTGTGGAATGTGGCCTGCAAAAAAGCCTTGGCTCTTCCAATAACGTTTCTTAATACATGGTGTTTCGTAAAGTACTCAGCTTTCTTACCTCACATCCTTCCTTCTGTAAAAACAACGCAACCCTGGTTAAAGAACATGATCTCTCCTGCAATACTTCTGTGATTGAGGTGTGTTTGGATTGTGTGTATGTGGTCAAGTTTCGTCAGAAAATTATTTTCCTTTCCACATAAGGAAAAAAGCTATTAGTGGCTTAAAAGGATAGCATAAGGGAAAACAGCGCAATTTATATAATGGATAGAATTAGCACATAGTGGGAGTTTGGAGAAAGAGGCCATCACCACCAGAACTATTTAAGGGTAAAAAGGTTTAGACTGTGTGATGGAATTACCCACAGATGTACAATAGAAATGCCTTGCCATTTAACAGCCTATAAATCTTGAGCATAATATTTCCATAAAATGTCACTATCTTTGCAGTGCAGCTGGATCAGTGTGACCATCAATTAGAATTTGATGGCATCATCAATAACGGGTACTTGCGGAGGGCTAAGTAACTGACCCTGGATCTATGTTCAGGGCAATTTACACAGCACTTGACAAACTGATTCACGTCCAGTGACACAACACCGGTCAGGAGAGAGGATGTCTCCACCCTTCCGTCCTAATGTGACGCCCCTGCTGAGTGATAGCTTCTTCCACATCCTAGAGGCTAAGATGGCAGGTGAGCACCACGTTTTCTGAATCTTTGTGTAATTTTGACGGATGGTTGAGTTGATGGATGGATGTGTGGGTTGATGGATGGAAGAAAAAGAACAAACGAAATGTACAGATTACTGAGTACTTCATTTAGCACTATGTTTTTTTTGCAATACTGGTTGTAGATATATAAAGTCTGTTGAAAATGATGACTGCAACAGGGCAGTAAGGTGAATGTGGTTATCAATCGTGCATCAATTTTATAAACCCCTCAAACTCAAATCTGGACTTCCAAACCAGTTACACACCGTTTATTCATGGGAAGCCAATACTCAGGCTTTCCTGGGACACCAAGTAAGTGACATTTATGGCGAGATAGAACAGAGAACCACCTCTGGATGTCATTGTGTAGGAGTTGAGTGTCCTCGCAATGTAATTTAATCTAAATTGTTTTTGTCAAACATGACTGGCTGATAAGAATTGGCACATAAAAAAAACGTTTTTTGAAACAAGCATTGTAGTTGGGATTATTGATTATCTGCTGAGGATGAAAAAAATGCAATCCCCGACGTGAGGGCACTCAGACAATCATTGGTTTCTAATTGATTTCGATGCTCATTGACACAGAACGTTTCCATTGGATATATTGTAGCTTTATATTGAACACTGTTGACAATGACACTTCCCACAGACTGACTAAGTGTTGATTTTAATTAAGGGAAGTGTCTTCATCTGTTTCCAGTATGTTGTGGTTGCAATCTGCTTTCATGACACAATGAAGCATTTCAAAATCCCCCGATGCCCCTAAATGACCGTGCCACTAAAGACAATCCCTGCTAACCAAGAACCTCTCCGCGTCTACCAGGGCAAATCCTGAACGTGGAGGACTACTATGACTCCAATGACACCTACGACAACTTCACCCTGAACCCCTACACCTTGAGCTGCCCGCCTCGGAACCTCCACGCGGGCGCCGTGGCTTTCCTGATCACCCTCCACCTCTCCATCTTCCACGTGGCCGTTCCCGGCAACCTGCTGGTGGGGCTGGTGATTGTGACCAGTCGCCAGGCCCTGACCGCGTCGGACATCTACCTGTTTCACCTGATGATAGCCGACGTGCTGATGGCTCTCACCGTTCCCTTTTGGGCGGTGAACGTGACCCACGGCTGGATCTTCGGCGACGTCATGTGCAAGCACCTCAAGCTTGTCCTGGACGCCAACTTCTACACCAGCATCCTCTTCCTGGTGTGTATCAGCGTCGACCGCTACCTGGCCATCGTTCGCCCCGCCGAGTTCCGCAAGACTCGCCGGACGGCGTGCATCTGGGTCATCTGCGCCGCCGTCTGGGCCACGGGGGTCACGATCTCCCTCCCCGCCCTCTACAACGCCGCCTACCGGCCCTCTCCAAGCGGCACAGGCAGCCTGTCCTACGGCAGGACGATCTGCGCCGAGAAATTCGGCGTGGACAGCCAAACCCACTCGCGACTTGCCACGCGCCTCCTCCGCCACAGCGCAGGTTTCCTGCTGCCGCTGAGCGTCATGGTGGCGTGCTACGGCGTCACCGTGGCCCGGCTGCTGCGGACGCACGGCTTCCAGAAGCACAGGGCCATGCGGGTCATCGTCGTCGTGGTGATCGCCTTCATCCTGTGCTGGACACCGCTCCACCTGACGCTGATGGCCGACACGCTGATTAGGGCCAAGCTGATGCCCTACGACTGTGCCGTCCGGACCAAGGTGGAGACGGCCCTCCAGTTCACCCAGAGCCTAGCCCTGCTTCACTGCTGCGTCAACCCGGTGCTGTACGCCTTTGTGGGGGAGAAGTTCAGGGGGAACCTGGTCGCCCTCGTCCAGAAGACCAGTCGATCGGAGAAGGGGCGGACATCTCGATACAGCCGGTCCACGTCCCAGACCTCAGAAAGGAATGGACGGATATAACTAACTTCCTGGCAGATGGCCTTGTTAACACAGGCTGTCTTCCGGTTGTCCCCCGTGAAACGCGGAGTGGACGTGTCCCACCGTCAGATGTTTTGATCTCACTCCTGCTCCTGGGCTGTAAAGGCTTTGTGGAGGTGCCATGTCCTCTGATGTCGCCACACTCAACTACCAGTGATGTTATATGCTATATGTTAATGTGCTGCACAGAAATAAACAAGTAATACCAGACATTATCAATCGTGATTAAACAGGTTTCCTAAATGTTAGATATATTGGAGATCACTTTGAACTATTCAAAAGTATTAAACTTTATATGAGAATACATGGAAAGCATGTCAAATCTTCATAGCAGATTTTTTGAAAGATTTTCAAAAGTTGCCTTATATATCTTATTTTTCATACATTTTATGTAAATACTTAATTTGATTTGTTCAGTTCATTCACCCCATTGGAACAAAAAAATTAGCAAAGCGCCATACATTGTTTTAACTTCACATTGTTACTGTCAGTTGAGTTCCCCAAATATAATGTCTTAAGCCCAAGACATATACAGGGAAAACAAGTTAAAAAAGCAAGACAAGGAAGAAAATAACTATAGGTAATAAAGTAGAATGCTATGCTGGCAACCATAGTTCAGAGATAACAGACCTCCTGACAGTGCTAATTTTATCTATGGCAACTATATGTGTTTCTGTTCTGCTTCGAGTATGTCTTCCATTTCCTAATAATTGCTCCCACAGTTGATATCTTCACACCAAACTGCTTACCTATTGCAGATTCAGTCTTCCCAGCTTGGTGCCGGTCTACAATTTTGTTTCTGCGGTCCTTTGACAGCTCTTTGGTCTTGGCCATAGTGGAGTTTGGAGTGTGACTGTTGTGTGACTGAGGTTGTGGACAGGTGTCTTTTATACTGATAACAAGTTCAAACAGGTGCCATTAATACAGGTAACAAGTGGAGGACAGAGGAGCCTCTTAAAGGAGGAGTTACAGGTCTGTGAGAGCCAGCAATCTTGCTTGTTTGTACGTGACCAAATACTTATTTTCCACCATAATTTGCAAATAAATTCATTTAACATCCTACAATGTGATTTTCTGGATTTTATTTTCTCATTTTGTCTGTCATAGTTGAAGTGTACCAATGATGAAAATTACAGGCCTCTCTCATCTTTTTCAGTGGGATAACTTGCACAATTGGTGGCTGACTAAATACTTTTTTGCCCCACTGTAACTGCCGCTCTTACACAAAACGGATGCTCAGTACATTGGACACTGAAATAGTCGGGTCTGTGCAGACACCATTGCAAGGAAACAGAATCATCAGATCATCGTCTGGGCCTAGATGTATCAAGTTTGTGGAGTCTGAATTGACAGTTGGTTCTATCAAATGGTTCTGTGGAAACTGCCATCAGACCAGGAGTCTCATCTAATGATTTATGACGCTAGGCTGCCCTCTAGTGGGTAGTATTTTCTATCCACACACAATACAGCCCATGATGGCTTTTATTTCAATGAAGATAACAAAACGGAAATATTCAGAGTATGTTTCTTTGTCATTATGGAGCATTGTGACTAGATATATTGCAAAATGTATATATTTAATCATTGATGGTGTTGATTGATGTTATGTCTATAACAAAACACAATGTGGAGGGGTTTGAATACATTTCTAAGGCACTGTACATCTTCAATAGACCATGACTGAACTGTATTGAAAGCATAATGATTTGCTATTGACAGGTTTACACCTTTTACTAAACACTCTGATTACTACACAGGATATTGAACAACTCATAAAAAACAAATAAAGATTCTATGTCTCGTTAAGAATAACGTGTTAGAAATGAAAGCACATATTTTGTATATTAACCCGCAGAAAGAATGCATTTAAATGGAAACATCAGTGCCACTTCACACAGTACACAACATTGTCGAGGAGCCCTGGTTTTAAAACATAAAAAAGAGCGATGCGTGTTGAGGTGGAAGGAGAGGGCTTCGAGGGCTTTTTTTGGGGGGGGGGAGATCAGTAGGATCAGGTCTTACAATCCTAAAAAGAAACATTCTCATTAACAAACCTATTGGATCCACTTTCAACATGACAACAACATGGTCTTTGACGACATGGTCTTTGACTTTGACAACGACATGCTGGGAGGTAGATAGAACAGACGGAGTGATATTAGTGACAACTGAGAACAATAATTGCACACAGTCTGAGGGTTAGAATAGACTGTGGGTGAATATGTGATGGAGACATTGTAGCTAGACGTTAGTTAGTTAGACATCAGGTCAGATGGTCCAGTCAGAGCCGCTTTCCAGAACTTACCATGATTCACTGCTTGTGCCACTGAAAACTCCAGGCTGCTGTGGTAAAATATGAAATACACCAACTTACTGAAGAACTTAGCGGTAATAATCAGTGCTAGACTTACAGACCGAATGTCATTTCATTGTTTTCATGTCTCAGATAAAGGTACCCGATTATTAGCTATGTTCTAAATGGGAATATTAGCTATGAGAAACCACAGCAAGTCTGAAATACAGAGAGATCCCCCGTGTCAGCTGTGTTTGTGCTTCGCTCACCTGTTGTCAGGTGCGATTGTCTTGAATCAGACCGCGGTACTTTTCAATCTCAGCTTCAAGCTTCATCTTGACGTGGAGCAGCTCTTGGTACTCATCCACCTGCTTCTCCACCTGCGTCTTAACTTTTCCCAGCTCCGCCTCCAGCTGCAGCAGGCTCTTATTGAGACGGTGAATCTCATGGTTGTAACGGCCATTTGTTTCCTTCAGAGTTTCCTCCAGGGTGCGGATCTGTGATGGACAGGGGCCGGGACCAATCATTTAGGGAATGGAGCTGACAGAAAGGCACAGGGACCAATCATATCCATTCGAACTTGAAGTTTAAAAGTCGGCTTGTTTGGAAAATGACTTCTTGTCAAAATGATGACGGTAGTTAAAAATTCTTCGTCTTGTTACATCTGTCGTGCATCCCCAAGGGGAAATGTTTTACTGTGGAATGCTGAAAGGTATTTACTATGAGGCTTGGAAAGAGTTGAAGTGTGTGTAAGGAGTTTGTGTAGTTAGTGTTATTTGTGTGTACAGCGTGTGTGTGTGTGGCCTTGCTGCACAGTTACAATTAGTGCTTAACTGCATGTGTGTGATCCTAGCCTATGTTTTACCGTGTTCAGCATAGCCTGAATGTCGATATCCAGGCGTTGTGTCTGTTTCCGCAGCTCTTTGAGCTCATTCTTGCTCAACTGCACAGCCTCAGTGCTCTGAACCACCTCGACTTTGATGCCTTCAAACTGGCAAAGAAATAGACAAAGAAAAGACATGTGAACCAAACAAGAGGGGGGGGGGGCGATTCTGAATGAATGACAATGCCTTTCCAACTTGACAGCGACATGCCTTTCTCTGATACCAGGCGTCAGTATCCTTGAGGTGCTTCTCAGCCAATTTCTCGTACTGAGCACGCATCCTCTTGAGGGTGTCACTGAGGTTGTTGTCCTTGGAGTCAAACTCCACAATGACGTTGGATTCATGGATCTTCTGACACAGCTCATTCACGTCCTGCGAGCAGAACGAGATTATAGACGCTAAATCTCAGAAATAGTATACTAAGGATGGTAAGTAGGACTTACTTCCTTATGGTCCTTCTTGAGGACCACCAGTTCTTCCTTCACAGATTCAATCTGGCTCTCCAGCTGCATGCGGTTCAGGTCGGTGTCATCAATCATCTTCTTTAGACCAATCAGATCGCGCTTCAAACTCTTCCTGGTCTCTTTCTCATTTTCGAGCCTAAAGTTAAAAGGGAGCATGGTTCACGGTCTCCTTCAGCGACTTACAAGAAAGACTGCTTCCAGAATGTTCTTACTAACATAATCCAGCCCAGTGATAAGAACAACACACTTGTCTATCCTTATTAGATCATAAAAAAAAATAGAAGTAATAAATCAGCTACTACAATAAATTAAAAAACATAATAATTTCTTCAAACATTTTCAGGAATATATTAAAGGCCAAGTTTAGTCTCACTTATTTTTAAGTCATCATTGGCCAATTTGGAGTTGTCAATTTGCTGTAACAGCCGTGCGTTTTCCAAGGTCATATGATGGAGCTGTAAAAGAACCGGTTGAATTCCTTAACTACACACGCTAATGCACTGACAGACGATCTGCACCACTTGATAAACGACATAGACAAAACATTTAAAAAGAATGGGCGAAATTCATCAGTCAAAGAAATCCTAATCAATGAATTGTTTGTTGGAAGAAATCAAGCTAAAAATCACCATCCTCCTGAGGTCAGACAACGGTTTCTCCACCTCATCCCAGTCACGAGCGTTCGGGTCTCCTCTCTTGTCCAAGATGTCCTGAATCTGGTCCTCCAGGTCTTTATTGTCTTTCTTCAGCGTACTTACCCGCCCCAGATAGCCGGACAGCCGGTCGTTGAGACCTTTCATTGTCTTCTTATCATCCGGGGCGGACCGGGACAAAGAGGAATCCTTTGAACTCTCAGGGTCGGAACGCATTGCGCTCCGCAGCCCCTCCAGACTAGCCACGGACACTCTGGAACCTCTTCCCCCAGCCCCACCGAACATAGTGCCGGCACTGCTCTTGAGAGAAAAAGTAGCTAGACACTGTAATCAAAGTCACCTCCTGTAGTGATGTAGATATTCAAAAGACCGTTTTTATACCACTGTTGAACCCTCTAACCAACCCCAACCATATGATATGCCACAATGGTCAGCACACACCCCTGGACTAACCGGTTTAGGGTCGCCATTCAAGTTGTTCACCTTAACTATGTTGTTTTTTTGGATTTTTTACCTAATTGATTGGCCAGAGGTAAATACCAGAGCTGTGAGGGTGGTTCTCGACTAACTTAAAAGAGCCAAAGAAAAGTTGTCAATAGTCCACTTCCCAAGTGCTTCTCTCACTTTTCCTGTCCCATTGACAAATACACGCTGACAAGATGTCCAAACCAGGTGGTGACCTGTCTAGCACTACATTCGAGGTGTCCAATGACCTTCTCAAACCCCAGGGACCAATCAGCCAAAACCACAGAGAAGGATCAGATGGTGGGACTGAATGACAAGTTCGTAGCGTTCATTGACAAGGTATGTAATTTTATTCTATTAATAATAATAATAATAACAACAGACTAACCAGATAAATACAACTTTAATCAATTTAACAAACAAAAACAACTATAAAACAACATACAATGAATGAGTTTAAAACCCAAAAACATGTTTAAAGTTGAACGTTCTTCAGTGACAGGACAGATAGCCGGTCATATCCCACTGAACAACAGATTTTCCAAATGCCGCCAACACACTTTTTCACAAATTTTTCTCTGAACTGACTAGGGATAGTTCAAGTAGGGATTACCACCTAAAGTCTTACTGTTGAAAAGCAAGCCCAATTCCTATATTGTTTCTACATATCTGAGCTAAATTCCAACCAAATTCATTAATATTTAATTCATTTAGATATTAATCTAACAAAACAATTTCAACTGATCAGAGAGAGTGGCTTGGTAGAGCCCAGCCCTCCATACATTTTAGAAACGTAATCTGGTTTTAACCAGGTTGTATGGTAACGCATCATGACAAGATCTATCTGAGCCCCTATGAAGAAATACTGTTGATGACCTTGAGTCTGGTAGTGGATACAAAGGCATTTCTAAGCAATTGAAGGGTGAAGCTGTAACAGCACATCTCCGAAAGAAGAAATGGAGGGTTGTAAAAAGATCTCAGTCTAATCAAAATGTTGTGTGGGGGCATGCAGGGGGCGCGGCCCCCAAGAAAGCTCTAGCCGTATTGTGGAAAAGAGTGGCCACAAATCCAGGCCAATCGATGTAAGAAACCAAAAGGCCATAGGAAATGATTTCTGCCATAGGGGGCAACATCAGCTATTTAATCTAGGGGTATACCATTAAACGGAATTTTTATTTTATTTTTTTATGTCATCTTTTAAAAGTAGGTTACCTTTCTAGCTCGACACAGTTGAAGTGAACATTCCATAGCTCCAAATATGTAAAGTAATTCAAAGATGACCTTCCAGGGGGTGTACTTACTTCTTCACATGATTATATGTGTCAACATTTACTCAAGAGAATGTCCTTGGGTTTTGAAACCTATTGTTTGGGCTCTGATTCACTGCTCTGAACACCTCATGTTTCTCCGCCCCACCTTCACCCAGCATACAGACATCCCCACGCTTCTGTAATTACAAAACTTTTCAAAACTTCTAAAGAAGCCAGAGCATAATACACACCTCCCTGTCTTGCCCACACACAATCCCTTTTGCAGTTTTCTATATTAAAGGCAAAATCTCAATGTATTTACGCAATGGATGTTAAAACTGTCCACACACAGGTAGCCATTAATTTTGATGTAAATGATATAACAGTTGAGTTCCTTCGACAACCAAATATTATTATTAATAGCAAGTTATTAAAATGTTATAGTTTTTCATTACAGAAAGAATCTCAATGGGTGCATAGCAAGCTCACAGGGAAAATCTAATAATTCTGAACTCATGTTTCCAAAAAAGATACATACCACTAAGAGGCTGTTATATTCCGCCATAGACCCATGTTGTTATTATGTTCATGGGGCCCATCTGTCCAGTCCATGAAACCATCCTGATGACAGGGACTTTATTCTGCCTTAGACCCATGTTGTTATTATGTTCCTGGGGGCCTTCAGTCCATCCATGAAACCATCCTGATGACAGGGACTTTATTCTGCCTTAGACCCATGTTGTTATTATGTTCCTGGGGGCCTTCAGTCCATCCATGAAACCATCCTGATGACAGGGACTTTATTC
>JACXGK010010987.1:0-16859 GCA_016801125.1 Novumbra hubbsi
AACAATAAACCACACCGGGTGTGGCTAGAAATGAACCTAAGTAGGCTCCCCAATCAGAGTCAACTGAATGCAGCTGCTCTGACTGGGGAGCCCACAATGGCATGGAGATGGCTAGAGGCCTCTCCATGTGCCATGCCCTGAATGGGAGCCCCAAAGCATAGAGATGGCTAGGGGCCCGCATCCAGGACATGACACTTAGCCCCTACAACGCTGCTTGCAGCTTTAATTAGTGATGAATTGCATGAATGTTTAGCATTTTCACATAAAACAGCATATTATGAACAATATAAAATCTCTTTCTGACACATTTCTGACACGGAAAAGGTATTTATTTATGTTTGAAGCTTGGAACCACAAAAAGTCTATGTCATGTCAACCACCCATATACAGTTTTACAATAAATCTAAACATTAGGATTATTGTTGTTAAAATTCATCAATGTGAGCAAAAATGCTAATTGGTAAAAATTATAAAAATAACCACCATAGGATTTGTAGGAATGCAGTTATGTTTTTGGAAACCACATGTCACAAACATAATCATCAGTCCTTTACATTTCCTGCTAAAATACATAAGTTACCTATATTCATATAGAGAAATCAACTGAGCCCTGTATTACAACAGTAAAAACATTTAAAAAAAAAATACAACATGATAAAACAATATAACAATAAAAACAATTTTAATTGGGTTACATAGTTTATCTATGACTACTTAAAACATCAATCAATGTCTGGCCCTTCTAATGTAGATGTCTCCTAGACACCTAAAGTATATAGTAGACAGACTCGTGACCAACATGTGAACCAGTAAAAATACAGTCTAAATGATAGAGCGCATCTACAGATTTCACTACAGAAGTTGAGGCATGCATACACAAGACATCCTAGAAGTGGCTTGCACAATATATTTTCTGTTTTGATGTGACAGAAATAGTTTGTTCATATCAAATCAACCAAATTCAATCTAGAATATTTTCATTCACTCACAAATGGTTATTATAAAATCCCAAGGTATTTGTAAGAAATTACTTGTTCTATAAATTATCAGTTAAGTCTAATAACGTTTGGGTCATCCCAAGCTAGGTTTGTTGACCTAGGAAATAGCAGGTAATTGCATTTAGAAACAACATGCGGTCCATAAGTGAGTTTGGTAACAGTTAAAAATCAGACAGCATGTGTGCCACAGCTTGTTAAGGAGGGGCTGTAGTATATTATGTTATAATCAGCATAAAATTGCTTCAACAGTTACAGATAACATGAATATACAGAATAAACAATATAGGACCCAATAAGAAACCCATTGGAGTTCCATAAGTTACAATTCAGAGATAAGGCAAAAATTATCAAGGACCTAGAGGCCCCAACCTTATACAGTCAAAGCACATAAACTGGTATCCAAAAGCTATGGGATAATCCCAAAAACATATTTTAGATTTTGTATACGTATATATATATATACCTACACATATATACTCTCCATTGGAGTGAAAGAGATGCATTCAAGAGATAATTGGAGATGCACTAACCAATAAGCCTGAATTTAGCATATCAGTCCATATGGTTTTCTTGTTGTCTGTCTATAAGCAACAAATCAAGGATATCTTCAGTGAACAAACTCAGTAAAAATCCATTGCTCTCAGAATCAGTGCTCCTGAATAAGTATTAGATTTCCATGTATTGTGTTGTCATTTGGGTTTGACCCTGATCTGAGTATGTGACAAACAATTAGCTTTTGTGCCTGGGATCTAGATAATTGGGCAAACATTTCCTTCAATTGCATGTAATTTATTCCACTTCTTAAAATCTTTACACATTTCATAGTTTTTTGTCAAATGTATGATCTGCCCCATTAGCTCTATCACCTGGTGTGGATTTTTTATTTTGTTTCTGAACACATGGTATCTGCCCTCACAGTCCTTAACCACCTGTTGAAGATATTGATCAGCATTTTGAATGAACTCATCAATCTTCATATTTCCCAGGTCCTCTCCATGTGTGAAGAGTACAATTGTTTGCTTTCTGATTTCCCTGTCAAATGCATTTTCAAATTTTGCTAGTATGCCTCGCTCTGCATCTGTGAATCGGCCTATCTGAATTACCAGTAAATAAACACAATACCCAGTTCGGCAAACATTTATACAGTCTATAAGTGGTTTGTTGGATTGTTTATTATATTCCTCAATACTTGCATCGAAGAAGTCTGGGGTATCAATGACCCTAACCACTGTCCCTGTTATCTGCATATTTTCTACCTGGCATACTTTTGTAACTGGCATGGAGCTTGCATGTGAATGAAAAGAGCGTTTCTTCAAGATTGTGTTGCCACTTGCACTCTTTCCAACGCCAGTCTGTCCCAGTAGTACTATGTTTAATGTTTTGCAGGAAATGCTAGGTTTACCACAAATGCTTTGACCTGGTAATAAGATAAGAGTCAAGTTAAACAAAACCTCAATAGACTTGAGATTTACACTTATATTTATAATATTTAATTATTTTCATATTGTCATTACCTTATTTCAACTTCTTTAAAATTGCTGCTAGTTTATATTGTTAGGTATATATTCTGTTGTTTACTCATACTCTTACTTTCTACTTATACTACTGTGTAATATTTTAGAAAAACAAATAGTTAAGGCTTTTGCCTTTTGTGCATTATTAACTAATCCATTAAATAATATTTACAAATCCGTTGTTAATGCTTTACTACAAGGGGGTGGTATGAAGTGTTATCCATGGTACACATTTCTTCACATAATACCTACCCTGTAGTTTAGTGTCAGACTGCAGTCTGTGGCATGCCTGAGAATCTGCATCCTGCTCTAAAAAAAGAAAAAGATTTTGAATGGGATCTGTTAAATTAGTCTGGAGGGAGATCATTTGTGAAAAAAATTAATTCTGTAAAGAGGAAAATGTTATTCACATAAATCAACCAGCAATATAATACGTATTGTATTCACCCCAAATGTTTCACGTTATTTTAGTGTATCTAGAATATATGAAGGTCTCACTTTTTTATTTGAATAATGGGGGAAAGAAATTGTGGATTCAGATCCGCAGAACAAGACGCGTAGCTTGAGAACAGGTAAGGAAGGCAACTGCTTGGGGCCCCAGGCCAGTAGGGGTCTCCTATGGGCTGGAAAACTCCACAGTGTCTCAAAATGGCCATCACAGGGACCAATGGATGATTTGCAAAGACATCACATTAGGAAACCTCCCTCCCACAGGGTATCTGCAGGTTTCATCAAGTTAAATTTAAATGTAAAATGCGATTATGAATTCAATAGGACTAGTTTCGCAACAACACCCAACAGAAAAAGTACATAAGGACACGAGTTTCACTGAAGTACCCACTTTTGTTAGAGTTGTAAGCCTACTGCTAAAATACAACCAAACAAAATGGAGAAATTCCGGGAGTTTGTTTAAGGCTTTTGTTGTTTTTCACACTTCATATGGGATTCCCACACATTTAATTCCCATAAATGTGCCAAGTTTGAAAGACTTCTTGCAAAAAAAACACAGAGGGCTTCGTATTCTTCCCCTTTAACAGATTTTCCAACAACATCCAAATTAATTCTCACTTTCCCATGGTACCCGCAGGAAGTGTCAATGTCCAATATGTAGCTAGCTAAATTACCTAGCTTGGCACAAGCTTGCTGTCTATCTCATGAACAAAGTGGTTGGGTAAAAAAGCAGCCATCCGTCACAAGTGGCTTTGCTGAAATCTAACGTTCTTACTAAAATTGTTGTGTCTCACTGCTCTTGACCAGAACTAAAATGTGTTTAGAGAGAAGCAAATTTGAAGAGGCACCACCGTCAATCAAATCAGCTGATTAGGAACCTTTTGGATTCAGCGTTCAATACGGTGACGAGGGAAAGAAGACCGTAAACAAAGTACTCTACAAGTATTGCTTTGCCACCGTCGGCTACTCGAGAGGAAACGCTTGTAACGTGATGAAGTAATTCATACCGAAACCCTGCCAGTACCGTGACCCATAAACTTCTGCCGAATGTCCTATCAGCAGATTTGAAACAGGCCAGTTGTGGCTTGATGTGACAGACTCTGAGTTTTATAGCTAGTATTCTGCTTATTGAATACATTCTATGCTTACCGTAACTGCTGTGTTTAGTGGAGTGCCTAGAAGTCTCAGCATGCCCTGAATCTGACTCTCTGGGCCTAAAGGAAAACATACAAATATGTTTGCATTCAGTAAGGTTAATTGCTCTGACTCTGCTCACTGACCAAAAAACAAAAATAACGAAAACGTTTCTAATAAGTAGTGCTTTTGAGAATGTTACAAAAGCACTACAATATATTAAATGTTGTTTTTTTCTTACGTTTTGTGTTTATCTGTTTTCTTCACAGAAAAGTTCTCCATATTTTGTATGGAATTACATTTTTTTTTGTGCTCGGATAGCATCATTATTTTTTGCCAATCCTCATAAATGATCCAGTCCTTCACAGGAAATTTCATTTTTTTATTGATTTCTTCTTTCACTACATCAATGTGTTTCTGCTGACTTAACATCACTATCATGTTGTCTGTAATTTGTTCTCCAAAGTGCTTCTGTAGATTATAAAGTTGCTCTTCAACTTCCAGTTGTGTTTCATGTCCATCTTGAATCACAAGCAGGAACACATCAGTTTTTGAAAATTCTGAATGGTTGATAAATTGCTCTGGACAATTTGCTTGTACAAAGAAGTCTGGAGTGTTGATTACAGCATATAATTTATTTTCTTTTTGTTCACATGTTTTGGTGTTATTGGTAAAGGAAACTGTATTCTCAAGGATATAATTTCCAATAACATTCTTCGGAGCACCTTCCTTTCCGAACAGAACTATGGTGTATTGTCGTTCACAACCTAGTGATAACAATAAAAACATTATTACATCTTTCTGCAAGATCTGCTGCAACAAAATTATAACATGAACAATGACTAATGGCATCTTATAGCCTTTCCAACACACAATTGAGTATAAAAATGTACCCAACAATATATTTATAAACATATTAAGAAAATACTTAATTATTCTAGACGGTTCAGATAGTAGAGAACAAATCATTTATATGCTAGCTTTTGCATGCCTCAGCTTCTGTACTAAAATGTCTGGATGCAGTCTATCGTTCTGCCTAGCAACTGTTTTGCACACTGTCTATTTTATACTTCAGTTGACTGGCAGTCACTGACATCTAGAAGACAATTTTATATAAGGCTGTCATACAAAAACCTCCAAACTACCTGGAAGAACAGCAGTTCTGCTGTGAAAGATGCCATAGTCTCAGTGAATATATTTGTATTAATAAAGGTAAATAGACAATGAATTTCATTTTTGTTCTAAACTGTTCTCCAAAATATAGTTTACCTAAAACAAATGTGAAATGTCATCTCAAAGATGCCTCTGATATATTAAGACATTTTACAGAGCTCTCTATGCCATTTGTGTAAAGTATATGAAATTAATCTTATAGATTTAGTTAAGTTAAGATGATTAAGATGCTTTTAAAATGTAAAAGACGCACTTACTTGACATTTTGCTTTACTTGTTAGGCAGAAATTGCCACCGGAGTCCTAAACCTGAAAAACTAAATGATACCTTTAGCACATGGCCTATGCCAATCTGAAAGGAATGGAATTTTACATCTTCATTATATACGAGGTATGGTGTGGGAGGTTCTAAAGAAGATAAATATATAAGGGGAAACATTCACACAATTTCACAAAATTCCCTTTCAACAATATAAAGAAACGATGGGTGGTGACTGCTCTATCCCTAGAGGTGAGCTGATGTTTTTTAACAGTTGTTTCTGTTTCCCACAGGAATCCAATTTCTTCCAGCACATTAATAATTATGTTTAAGGAAATATGTTTTTACTGAATAGGTAACTAAGAACATATTCTATCTTTTCAGGCCCTGAACTGAGAATTGTGCTGATTGGAAAAACTGGAGTGGGGAAAAGTGCTGTTGGAAACACAATCTTGGGGAAAAAATCATTTAAATCTCACCCTTCAGCCAGATCTGTGACTTTGACTTGTGAAAAGCATCAAATTAAGGAAAATAAAAGGTGGATACATGTGGTGGATACCCCAGGGATTTTAGATACAGACAAAACAGAAGAAACCATTAAAAAAGAAATAGTGCAGTGTATTCAGTACTGCTGTCCTGGACCCCATGTCTTCTTGCTGGTGATTCAGGTGGGCAGATTCACAAAAGAAGAACAGAACGCTGTTGAAGCCCTCCAGGAACTCTTTGGAGAAGATTCTTCCAGGTACATGATCGTACTGTTCACTCGTGGCGATGAACTACACAATCAAACAATACAAGATTATGTCCTTTATGGTCATGAAAAACTTCAAGGGGTGATTCAAAGCTGTGGTGGCAGGTTTCATGTTTTCAACAATAAAAACAAGATTAGAAATCAAGTTGTTGAGCTGATCAAGAAGATTGATGACATAGTGGCAGTGAATGGAGGTGGATGCTATACTAATGAAATGTTTGAAGAAGCAGAAAGAGAGATCGGAATGGGAAATAAGAAAAGGAAATTGGCAGAGCGCCAAAACTATGAATTCACCTTTCTTAATGAACTGCAACATAGAGTTGGGCATTTTCAAACTCTTCTTAGAAGTAAGGGAAACTATTAGGTACTCCTGTTTTCTAGGGCGCTCTAGGAGTATAAGCTTCTGCCAGCAGGATTACAAATGTACTGCTACAGGGGTGGGTTTAGAGGAAACTCTCCTTCATCTGTCATCCCTTTCCTGTTCAATAGAGCTTACCAAAAACAATACCCTTTTAAAATGAGTACACCTGTAGCAATCACCTATGAGAGAACAATTCTGTAATTATGTGTTATTAGTTTTAGGTCTTTATAACAATGGGAATAGGTTCTTATAGTATACTAAATGAATGTATGAATGAAGACCTCTCTTACTGAAAGTATTTACTTTTGACATGGTGTAGATCTACGTAAATGGACTGTAAGTAGTTTTTATATATTTACTTAAAATGTTAGTTTGAGAATAATACATTGTTAGATGTATGAAAATGTACTAATGTTTTAATAATAAAGGGTTGGTGTTGTAATTTACAGTTTTTATTTTTTGTATCCTGAGCACTTGGTGAATTTACTTTAATTTAAATGAATTTACTTTCATTTAAATGAAATGTTTGTATTAATCATGTCAGGTATAATTTAAAGTCATTTGGTCTTGTCATGTGAGTTAGGCCAACCTTTTTAATGTAAAAGTTCTAGAAAAGTGTAATGGTGATCTGGATATTATATAATATGAAATTAAAGTGACTACCCAAAGAAAATCTAACTTTTATATCAGCTTTGTGGCCATTATGTACTATTGCACTAGAGGAAATAAGATTTCCAGCTGAATGTTGATACCTGCTTAACGCTTCTTGCATCTAGTGTATACTTATTACATGTATTTTCTTGTTTTAATTTCCTCTAATATCTTATTTTTATTCCATTGTACAACTTACGCCTGCACTGTTGTTGTTTTGGACACTGATGCTGTTGTTGATCTGACAAACTTTATATACAATTCATTAACATTTATTTCCTTAGATTATAAGCACAGCCTTGAGCATGCAATTAGCTTTAGTGCGAATGCACCTAGTAGAAAATACACTATTAATCAAAGCACTTTGTTTTGTGGTTCCCAACCTGGGGTACTAGGGTACTTTCGAACACCATTAAATATTTGTCCCTGGCAGGTACTTTCATTTTACTGTCTCATTTTTACTTACTGTGTTGTTTTTTTACTTACTGTGTTGTTTTTTACTTACTGTGTTATTTATCACTTACTGTTTATACTGTTATGCACCAACTTGATAATAAAGCTGTGTCCATAGCCTTATAGGTGAAATGAACATGAGGGGGTACTAGAGGGGTGTTCCGAGGGGAGTGTCATGTGAACATCTCTTTCATGTCGAGGAAAGTTGTGCTTTTTCCATCACACATTAAGTTTGACCAATTCATACATACTTCTTCCCTGCCCCCTTGTGGCACTCTTAAGTTACTTTTCTCAGTGCAGTCATTTGTCATTTTGTCACTAAAACATATTATTTCCATAGCATTCTTATGCTACTTCATTGGAATATTGTTTTATTGCTACTTCCTGTTATTGTATTTGAATGGAGAATCACTCCATTATTTTCTGGACTTTTCATAATTTATCACTTGAAAACTGGAGTTGCTGACTTCTTCCATCCTAAAGATGAAAAAGTAAAAACAAAACAGCAAGAAATGGCCAAATACATTGAAATGCAAGACCATAAAAATGTTCAGTGTCTGGCCAAAAACTACTCACTGTTTTGATTTGAATAAGCAAATACTTAGGAGCCGATGATTGAGTAATTACTGCAGTGATTAATACGCAGAAGCAATTCTTTCAACCCTAACGGATGCAGTGAGTAGCTGCATAGTGCCTGCTGTACAAGCCTCTGAAGCAGTATTATGACCTGGGGTTTCTAACCCTAACAACATTGTGTAGCAATGAAATGAAGTCAGCCGAGTACCTGAATGTACTGAATGACCAGGATATCCCATCAATAGATTTTGTCTTCATTAACCAACATATTCCAGGATGACAGTGTCAGGATTCATCAAGCTCAAACCAGATTCATCAAGCCCCAACCAAATCATAAGTAGTTCAGTGAGGAGTACAATTTTCACACATGAATCAACACAGCTCAAAAATGTGAGCGACACATAATCATCACAGTATAACACCAAATCAATGAAACCTCAGAGATATCAATCTGTCCAGTTAGGATAAATAACCGATTGTGAATCAATCTGACCTGTTTTGGTGGAAATGAAAGTGAAAGCAAGTGCAATGTAACGGCTACAGCAAAACAACCCCCAAAAAGGGAATGGTTTTGCAGGCAGTGGCCATAGACAATTGCTTTCTACTAATCCTTCCTGACTGATCCTTTTCTTGTTTTGTGTTTTGCTAGGGTCACAGGTAGCATGAGGCGATACATGCAGCCCACTTAAGTTGCACAGGTAGTCCAGTTCCTCTAGGAAGACACATGATTATGCGTTGTCGCAAGAAGGTTTGCTGCATCACCCAGTACAGTCTCAAGAGCATGGATAAGATACCAGGAGATGGACTGTTATACAAGGAGATCTGGACAGGGCTGTAGATGGGCATCAACCCAGCAGCAGGTCTATATCTGCTCTCTTTTTCGCAGAGGAACAAAATGCCCTAAAGCCAGCTATTTGTGTTACGTTTCTGACCAAACTGTCCGAAACAGACTTCACGAGGGTGGCATGAGGGCCAAACAATCTCTAGTAGGATGTGTGCTTACCCCTTAGCACTGTGCTGCTTGATTGGCATTGCCCAGAGAACACCAGAATTTGCCGGTCCACCATAGGCTCCTCATTCTCTACACAGATGAGAGCAGGTTCACACTGTGCATGTGACATGTGAAGGAGTCTGGAGACGCCAATCATCAGACCTTATGCAGGTACAGTGGGCCCTAGGTTCCTCCTGGTGCAAGACAATCCCAGTGTGATGCCATTGACTGGCCTTTACGTTCTCCAGACCTACATCCAATTAAGAACTTCTGAGACGTTATAAAAGGTGCATACAAGTTGTACAAGTTGTGTACAACTTTTTGATAGCTTTTGTTATTTTTTAAATATTAATATTTTACAAAAAGTAATTTTTTTATTGACTTCAATTGGAATTAATGTATAAACAAATGCCCACTGTTTACACTCCAACATTCTTTTAAATAGTTACAAACCGCTTACTTTTAGACCTTTAACTACATAGAGAAATATAAAAAGATTGTGGCGTATCCACCCTCGATCTGACGAGGTCGAGGTCCTGCCAGGGTGTGGGACCCGGACAGGGCGCTGGGTTTGATGCCCGGAGAATTGAGGAACTCTGAATGCTAACATAGGGGTGCGAGGCCCAGAATTTTAAGATATTCTGAATTCAGTGTGTTCAATCATTGTTGTTACAAAATGTCTAAGGGAAATGGAAGTCTTGGGAGGAACAGATAGAAACGGTAGTCGAGGCAGTGGAGAAAGCCTATAAAGGGCAGAAAGATGAAAAGGAAGTGAAGAAGTCGGCAAGAGTAATGTTAGAGAATGTGGTTAAGGATTATGAGGGGAAAGGACAGAAAAGGGTACGGTCGGTAGAGGAGTTGGTGTGGGATCAGGCAGGAAATTGTCAGTCAGATAGATTCCATATGGGACCAAGAGAAGAAAGCCTCAGTATTTTGTCAGGGAAAGGTGAGGAAGGAACGGGAAACTATAGAACAGGTACGAGGGGCGTGGGTTCGGTTGGGGACTTATTGTCGGGGGGGGGATAGAAACCAGTTGACAGTACCAGTACTGGTTACAGACGGTAGAACTCAAACTACTTCCCCCGCGTCCGAATCAGAGAATGTCCACATGATCAACTATTTCCAAAGTAAACGCCTTTATTACAGATATATCTGGAGATCGTTCCCCACAATACAGCCAAGAAGATCTGAAGTTCGTTCAAATTGGACACACTTTTAAGCAGTCCCCTCCCCACCCAATAATTGTATAGAAATCGCTGAGTGTGCTTCCTGGGTGGGCGTGTCCCAACTTGCCGACCTTATCTCTGTCCGTGGGGCCATCTGGTGACCTCAGAGGCAGACGAAGAAGACAGTTGAAGGGGGGCTGGCGCCAGGAGATCTGATAGGAAACCTCTGCTAGCTCTTGTTTACTTTTCCTCTTCATTGTCCGCATTAGTGGGTCCAGCTAAAAGACAATAAACCTGTCTTCCTATACATTCTATGTCCTTGCCTTAAATCTCTTGATTTATGGTTCTACCTCTGGAATGTACTGATTAACATTTTATCACCCCAGCCTTGCTATCTCAGAGTATACGCTCTACAGGCACGGTTTGTTTCTAATAGCACACCCTCTTTACTAAAATATTCCACAAGACATGACAGAGGAAAAGGACAAAAGTGTAAACGAACCCACAACGCCTCCCTCATACCAGAGATTATACCCGGTTCTTGTAGAAACCGAATGTTTCCCCCGGGTTGCAAATCAGAGAATGTCCACGCCGTTAAGTTTTCCCAAATAATACACCTTTATTACGAATGCACCCGGAGATCTGTCTCGCAGGACAGGACGATCTAAAGTCCGTTCACATCGGACACAGTTTAAATAGCCACACACACAATCGATGCATCGTAGTTGCTGCGCGTGCTTCCTGGATGGGCGTGTCCCATCTTGCAGACCCCGTCTCTGGGCGTAGGGTCATCTGGTGATCGTCTCGGAGGCAGATTAGGGGAGGCGGTTGAGAGGCCAGTTTGACAATAGTAAATCGAACAGGAAACATCTGCTGGCTCATGTCTGCTTCTCCTCTCTTGGGTTCCCTTATCAGTATCCGTGGGTGGGGGTCAAGCTAGAAGTTAATCTATAGGTTTCCATGCACACAGTATCCATTGTCTTATCCTCCTAACTTCCTGACCCCCCCTCCCTCTTATGGAATGTCCCAAGTAACCTATTAACCCTCCAGCCTACTCCCCCAAGACGGGATTCCAGTCCAACACCTAATATCTTTACTACCGAATTCCACATTCTCCAGATAGAGGGAGGGGAATTTAAAACAGAACCGGTCCCATAGACTCAGAAAATAGGGGCCTTCGTGCCCGCACAAGTCGAGTCGAAATCAGCAGAAATGGGCCCGTTTCAGGCCAGGGCCGGTCGGTCCAAGTTTAAAACAGAGAGTAGGACGGGATCGAGAGGGGCAGTGAGACGGGGGAAGGCCACCAGGGTCCAGGTCTTGGGCACCGTAATAGGGTTGATGATAGATTCCGACACGGAAGGACCAGACCCAAATGACTCAAGGGACAAATGGGAAGACGAGGAGAGTGTAGCAGCTGACCATGATGATGATTTAAACTTACAGGAACACCGTGAGAGTTTACTGAGCCAACTCAAAATAGTAATTAGTTCCTCCACGGAAAAACGTGCAGGGAAGGGGTTCGCACGAGAGGGAGGGGGACTGTGGTTAGAACACCTAGATAAACTTACGGCAGGACTAGAACTGGCAGTGGGGGATTGGAGGGCAGTCGCCGTTCGGGCAATGACTCAGCATGAGCTGTCTGACGTAGAAAAGGGGGCAAAGATCAACTTTCAGATGACTCAACATTTGTAAAAGTGGCGTGCGACGTAGCTGCAGCAATGTGAGACCGGTTTCCTGTCCATAATCAGGCGGCGGCTCCAGGTGGGAAAGGGGGGAGGCTCCCTGGGATTACTTGGCCAAAGCAAAAGAGAAGTGAACCAGACACACGGGGTGCCACCCGGGGAAGGATGGGGCACAAAGAGAGTGGTTCAGGTGAGCCGTGTTAGAGGGTGTACCTAAGGAGGTGCGGGACACCGTTATGGCTAATCCTGATTTACCAGGGGCAGATTCTACGGTGTGGGAGCGGCATGTGGTGCATCACTTACAGTGATACTTACAGAAGGCCTTACAGGCTCAACTGCTGAAATTACAGCTGGGGAAGGCCAGCCAGGAGGCTAATGAACAAAAGACAGGGAAGCCCGCTAAGCAATTGCTGTCTGCACCACCTCCGACCCCGCCGGGGCCTGAAGTGCCGCCTCCATGGGATGAGCCGTACTCAGACCGCGGGTGGCCCTATGGCATGCGTGGCGGTTACTCGAGGGGAAGAGGAGGGTATAGGGGAAGAGGGGGGACACAGATATGGGGCTTGTTTCTTATGTGGTAAAACAGGTCACTGGTCCCAGGATTGCCCGACCCAGCCAGCCGCCCCGCCAACAACACAGAGGTGGACCTCCCAGGGGAGGTTGGACTCCAAACTACCCGCCACAACCCCAGCCTCAGGCGTCACCTCAGCCACCACAACCACCCCAGCCGAGCGGCCAGTTCCCCATGACGGAGGAGCCGTGGAATTGGGGAATGGACCGACAGCAGCATTGACACACCCCAAGAGACCCAGATCCGAGAAGCCAGGCTGAACCATCAATTACATTAACCGTTAACCAACAACGACTGCCGTGTCTGGTGGACACAGGGGCTACATACTCTACCATCAACCGTCCGGTCGTTCTCATCTGATGTCTTCTCATACGGCCAATCTGGTCGGGTTCTTTGGGGTGAGTCAAGAATTACCATTTACCAAACCTCTTTTGGTGGCGCTCGGACACCAGACTCTTTCACATGCTTTTGTTTCCTCCTCGCAAGTCCCTGTGAACCTATTAGGCCGCGATTTGCTGATCAAGCTTGGGGCGACAATCCTGTGTTCGGCTGACGGACTTCTGGTGATGCTCCCAGACGGGACACGCCTTCCCTGTGGGGACCTTCCCTCGGGGAATGGACAATGGCTGCTGAGGCAAGAGGAGTCGCAGGTGGCAGATATTTACTGGGGCATCCTGGTCCTGGAACAACCGGGGGACGAGGGCATCCTGAGACTGTACCAGAGATGGAAGAGGTGGCTTCAGACCCTAGAACCCTATGCACCCCCTCCAGACCCCCCTCACGTAACTCTGTTCTACGACCGCAACGAAGATGAGGTATATAGGGACTCTTTTTCCTCTGTGTTGCAGGGCCGCCAGTGGACTATCTTGTGCGAATGTCTTTGGGTGGGGCCAGAAGGTTTTGCGGCGGAGGTATGGTTTAACAAAGAGCAGTTCGAGTGGTATCGGATGGCTGATACAGCGGTACCACACGTGTCGCTGGCTCTGCATCCAGGACACCAAGCGAAAGCTTTGGGCCCCATGGTTAAACGCGCAGTAGCGGCTAGAGATTGGCAAACGATGAAGTGGCCCTCAGTCCGGTTCTCCCCCACCACTAAAACGTATCTTTTTCCCGCAGGTACCGAGAACACGGTTACCCTTGAGCACGAGGTAATTGATCGCACCCATGGCAGCGAATGAATGGATCACCCAGATGCAGCACAGCTTCACGAGCAATTGCCGGCCTCATTGTGGTCCCTAGGGGCCACGGACGCAGGTCTGGCTAAAATGCCCCCGGTCACGTTTCAGGTTCAACCAGTCCCACCCATATGGCGCAGTCAATATCCTCATAAACCAGTTGCGGCCGAAGGGCTGGACAAAGCGGTGGTGGGACTCTATCAGTCCCAGGTCCTGGAGGGTTCCAACTCTCAGTGGAACACCCCGATCCTGCCGGTAGAAAAAGGTAACACAGGCAAGTACCGGATGGCACATGACTTAAGGGCCATTAATCAAATTCTGATCACCCCCACTATCCCTGTACCCAACCCTTACGTAGTTTTACACAGTTTGGCCCCAGAACACAAGTGGTTCACCTGTATAGACTTGGCTAATGCTTTCTTTTGCTTACCACAGGCTGAGGAGTGCAGGGATATCTTATCTTTCACCCACAAGGGTCTTCAGTATCGGTACACCGGACTCCCCCAGGGGTTCGCCCTGTCACCCGGCCTGTTCAACCATGCGCTACGTGACGTGTTGACTAAAAGCGACTTGCTGGACGGTCCTACGCTGGTCTAGTATGTGGACGACCTATTACTGGCCTCTCCTGATGCTGGCTAATGCCTTGCGGCTACCCTGACTGTCCTACGGTGCCTCGCGGACGCGGGGTTCAAGGTTAGCAAATCTAAATTGCAGGTGGCCAGGACAGAGGTGGCAATTTTGGGCCGTACGCTAACTCAAAAGGGGGCGGGAATGTCGGCTGCGCACCGAACCTCCATTGTCAACCATCCCCTGCCACAGACAGCACAGCAGATGCGCTAATTTTTGGGCCGCACAGGGTATAGCCATAGGTCGTTTATTCCTAACTATGCAGGGCTTACCTCTCCGCTGCGTGCACTGGTACTGACGGTGGGACAACGAAACCTAACCGCTACCCTGGTATGGACGTGTGAGGCAGAACAGGCGTTCATCGCTCTTAAACAAAGCCTGGCACAAGCAGCAGAATTGGCTACACCCGATTACTCAATTCCCTTCTATTTGGATGTTTCTGAAACAGAAGGCACAGTTAACGGGATTCTGTATCAGAAAAAAAGGGGAAAGAGACAGGTACTGACGTACACTAGCATCGCTGGACAGGGCCGAAAAACGTCACCCCGGGTGTACACAACACGCGGTGGGAGTGGCAAAAATCATTCAAAAAACCGAACACCTCTTGATGGGACATCCCCTTCACGTATTAACAACACATAGTACAGTAGCATACATCAACTCACAAACATTCACAATGACCTCACTAAAACAGCAAAGGCTGACGAAAATACTGACCGCCCCACACTTACTGTTTACCCACGAAGGGATAAACATGGCAGACAAGATGGGAGGGGGCATTCCAAATCAGTGTGAACAAGTGGTACAGAGAGAGAACAAACTGCGGCCCGACCTAGGACATGACCCCATAGAGGACGGAGAGGACTGGTTCACGGACGACTGTTGTTACAGAGATGGGAAGACGGGGGCGCTAAGGGCAGGCTACACGGTGGTAAGAAGGGAGAGCTCTCGCTTCGTTACGGTAGCAGTCGAGGAACTCACAGATAAACTCTCGGCACAGAGAGCAGAGGTAGTGGCAGTACCAACAACGTTGGAAAAGGCGGAAGGTAAAGTAGTGAACATTTACTCGGACTCAGCATACACAGTAGGAGCGATTCATGTGGAGATACCTCAATGGAAACAGGTGGGCTACTTCACTGCGGGGCAGCAGCCCATCAAGCACGAGAGCGAGATGAGGGCGCTAGCAGTAGCGATTCTGAAACCAGAAAGGGTCGCAGTGAGGAAATGCAAGAACACAATGAGTCAGGGTCTATGATAGCCCAAGGTAACGAGGCAGCAGATCTGGCCACAAAGGGGGTGGCGGGGTATACTCAAGGGCAGGTGTTTGTGGTAAAACCTACTCACACCCTACTACCTGAACTGGGTGGATTCCTTACCAGTGGCCCTCATGTCAGTGCGCTCCTCGGTTAACTAATCCACAAGGTTCACACCATACGAGTTGCTGACGGGGGAGACAGTTCCCCGAGCCCGGAGCAGGACTCTCCCTGAATTCAGAGCACAAGACAGAATGTGACAAAAACACAATTTAATGAATTACGAGCTCTCGTTTCAAGTTTCGCCCCACAGGTGGGGGAGAGAGTGAAAGGAGAACCTAGCCTGACGGTGCCCACCACCCCCTCGGTGCTGCTGAAGGTGATCAAGCGGAAGTGGATTGGGCCACGGAGGACGGGACCCTACAAGGTGGTGGAGAGGACATCCCACGTGGCCAGACTACAAGGGAAAGGAGAGACGTGGTATCACTGGTCCCAGTGCGCAGCGGCCCTGCCTCCGGAGCGGTCCCTCTGAGATCTTCTGAACAACCCGATTCAACCGCCGGTGACCCAAGATGAGGACCCTACTACTGACCCTGTGGACTCTCCTAGCCCTCCACCCGGGCACAAGGACCACAGAGTCAGTAGATTGTTGTCAGACGCGACCACGAGGCATGGGGGCCATTCAACTGTCCTCTGTTAAGGGGACCAGCACGTCATTCAATTTTGACTTATGTGATGTTACTGAGTTGTGATCTCGGGGTCGAGATCAAAAGGGGGATTTGTGGAATAATTTACACTGAAACTAGTCTCAACAACATGCATGATATTATTATACATTTTTCACAAGATGCACGCTTCCACAAATAACCTCACTGACTGTCACGGTGTTGTAGTGTGGCGGAACCATATGCAGACATTTTTCCAAACAAAAGGTGTATTTAATTCCAAAACAAACAAACAAACTCTACACGGACTGTAAACGTAAAATGAAAGGACTAACTAACATAAAAACGATATACAGAAAACATGTAAAGCATTCGCTTGAAACAGAATTAAACAGAGACAAACCGTGAGC
>JACXGK010010989.1:0-16853 GCA_016801125.1 Novumbra hubbsi
GAATAGGGAATGTAGGCATTAACAGCTTGTTGAGTGTTAGGACTAGAGAATAGGGAATGTAGGCATTAACAGCTTGTTGAGTGTTAGGACTAGAGAATAGGGAATGTAGGCATTAACAGCTTGTTGAGTGTTAGGACTAGAGAATAGGGAATGTAGGCATTAACAGCTTGTTGAGTGTTAGGACTAGAGAATAGGGAATAGGGAACTGGGGAATGGCAACAACGGATTTCTGGCAAAGGTCTACACGAGGATAAAAAAACTAAACTTTTTGTTTGTGTGTGTGTTTAGGTGTGTATGGAGGTTTCCCCTCAGGGGTGTGTTAGCTGGTATTCCTTGTTAATTTTCCACTAGTGGGCGTTAATAATGATCCATAACTACTGCAACACAACAGCCACCCACCTTTACAGGACACCCGCCACTACCTAGACCGGTGCCCTATGGCATGAGCCAGGTGTGACCGGGTTAAAAGTAGGGCACGATACAGGTGGTAGGGTCCCATTTGGGACATGAGCGCACGCCAGAAGGCTTAGTGCCAGTCGCACCCCTCTACACGACATGCAAACTGGAGTGATGTAATGTCAGGCCACAGACAGAAAGAATGTGGGAGGAAAAATGGAGAGGTAAAGGGCTGGGGGTGGGAGGGGGGAGACAAAACAAGAGAGAGAGAGGGACAGGTAGAAACCGAGTAGGGTACAGAGATAGAAAGAGAACAAGAGAACAAAGTCAGAGATGGAGGAAGAGTGAGAGGTAAAGGGCGAGGGTGGGAGGGGGGAGATAAAACAAGAAAGAGTGGATGGAGTCAGGGATGGAGGAAAAGTGAGAGGTAAAGGGCGAGGGTGGGAGGGGGGAGACAAAACAAGAGAGAGTGGATGGAGTCAGAGATGGAGGAAAGGTGAGAGGTAAAGCAAGAGGGAGACAGGGAGGAGAAAGAGCGAGCCAGAGGGGAAGAGAGTTGAGGAAAGAGGAGGAGCAGAGAGGAGAGCTGACTCTGGGAGTCAGGTTGACTATAATAGAAGGCATTGATAATGAGCCGCTGCCAGCCAGGAACCAGGAGCCAGGAGCCAGGAGCAGGAGTAGGCACACAGAAGGCATCGTCTACCTCCACACAGTCTGAGAGACGCCCGGGTCACTGCCTTCCACACAGAGCTCTGATGTAATGGAGCCCATGGTTCCTGTGTGTGTGTGTGTGTGTGTGTGTGTGCAGTATGAAGTGTATTGATGTCAAAACGCTGTGCAATGTTTCAAACACTTTATTGACATCATGTTGTTTGGGGATTTGTGTTATGTGCGTTTTAGTTTATGTGTGTTCCGTGTTCTGGTGTATTATCTTGACCCAGCTAGACCCCCATTCCACGGCGGGGTGCAGGCTGTAGACACTCCGACATACAGCCGGCCATGAATAACCACATGGACTGTTGTCCCAGTGCCAGACATGATAGAAACACAAACACCTATCAAATCCACACGCACGCACACACACACACACATACTCTCCCACACATCAAAACGTCTTTGCAAAAACCTTTGAATGCTTCTTCACTGTAGATCACACGTTGTTTTTGAGTTAGCGCAGAGGGAGAAACTATTTCATCGTGCAGGTAGCAAAATACAGTACATTGCACGTCTGACAACCTGGGGCTGCCAGACACACTGCCTCCGCAGCGTAATTGTCTAAATGATGTAGGGCAGTGCAAACTTTCCTCTTTATTCACGGACTCATTTTGAAGACCTTGCATTACTAGAAACGTCACACACATTTCTGGGAAGTCACAAAAAACGGTCATAAAACATATGCTACACAATAGACGACCTCAAAAACGACCTAGAACTGGTGGAGAAAAATCGTCATTTGAATGTTTCCAAGTAGTTGATTGTGTTTTATTGGCGCTCGAGTCACAAAGGCGTATGGAAATGACGACGAGTCCTCGTGTGGCACTAATTAAGACCATGTACCGTCTAAATAGACTCTACGACAATAAACTTCCCGAATCTGATCGCAAAACACAATCACAAAAACCCTGCTTATATTAGCACAGACTATTATAAGTGTTACATATACTTATTATTTAATGTTATTGCATGCACATTTGCACGCACTCTCAAAGTTGTACAGACGCATGAAGTTGAGCATCATATGTTTTATATCTATAATATTCCAGTTGACGCAGTTATATTAACTAAATTATGTTAGAATGATGGATAACGTGCGCAGTATAAGAACATATTTCATAACAATAGTGCCCGAAAGAAGAAGGGTCTGTTATCTATGTTTGAAAACGATTATTGTCTCAGTGAAGTCCGTGTGACCCGATTCATTATTTAATTAATGATATATTTATAAGTGTTCAAGAAATCGTCATCATCATCTTCCAGATCCGTTGTTATTTTTAAATTAAATCCAAGAAGTCGCATTGTAAATAAACCTTTTTATTTCTTACCTGAATGTTCTTGTGTTTGTGATCAGAGGTGCTGTATCTCTCGCATTCCTCCATCCCTTTTCGAAGAAACGCGTTCACAACAAAACTGTCTCCTAGAAATTAGGAAAAGGGTAGTGAACGAAGATCCACAGTCAATTAAAAGGCTAAATGACTCAATAAAAAGCAACGTAAACGATAACGTTTATTTATTTGTTATTATGCTATAAACCCGTTATTCTCACCTTCGGGGTTTTCTCTGCGTTTACACGCTACAGATCCCAGGAACACATGGGAAGAAACGATTAGAAATACGTTTTTATTGATTGCAATATTCGTCATACATTAATTCGAATTGAATATTTAAAGGCATATTATTATAATTGACATCTCTTACCATGTTTTGACTGAAGTTTCCCCATTTTACGTCCCTTTTCTCGTGATAATGTACAGCTCTTTGCCAATCCTTTATGGATAACCCACGATATTGGTTAACATTGTCACATTGTGTCCGTTTCTGCAACAAAAAAATAATCCAACTTTCTCCACGCGAATTCAGAATTACCGAGATATACACATGGTTTCGTTTGCAGTACAGAAAAAACGCTCTTTCTCAAAACAAGTACGGTACGGTCGGGGTAGAAGAGAGCCCGATGTTAGAGGCGCTTTTACTGTGAGACAATCCAAATGACTGTCGGCTAGTAGCGTAGAGCTGGAGTCGCTCAACTAGACGCGAGCAGGCGGTGCATCCAAAAGTGTTGGCAAAATCGCGCCCCCTGTTGGACTCAGAAAAGCATAATACCTTTGCAGGAGATATTTGGGGAAAAATTTGTACATTGTCATCAAAAACATAACTTAGAGAATTGCACTGTTATGTTTTTATGCGTGAAGTCATCAAAACATAACAGTGTAATTCTTTTAGTTTTGTTGTTAAAATAACATGGTGTATTTCTCTCAGTTTAGTCATTTCAACAATCAGTTAGTTCAAGACCAAACAATGCAAGACACGTGTTTCAAAATGACTCTTTGAAATGCTAAAGGTAATTTGTCTCAGCTTATTACATTGTTTTCACATTAGGCAAATCATTATCCATCACAATTGGCTGGAAATAATTTTCATAATTTCTATCCCATAATAAAACGTTTGATCAGTGAAGACATCCTCTATAATCATTGATGACAAAAACGTTTTATTGCAACATAGGTTTTTTTTGTTAAATTAAATGTGACAAAAAATGTGACAAAGTAACATAATGAAAGCTAATGAAACAAACAGTACACTAATTTGCTGCAATTCTGTCTTCAGCGTTTGGCCATGATATCATGGCCATGTCACAATGAATATCTTGATTTTTCATGCACTGTGGGAAAAGGCTTTCGGCATGGCGAAACAAAACCTGACGTTGTTTACCAGTGATGTCCTGACGTGGCTTTTCCAGCGGCTGAAGGGGGGGGGGGTTACGTAGGAATGGGAATGGTGCCAGATCTAGGGTCAGGAATCAGGGATTGCTCCAAAACCATTCCAGAGTCCCCTCTGAATGACGAAGCCTAACATAATCCCACAGCATTGCAGTGAGGAATGCAAGGAGGTGTGCAGCCTCACGATCATAGGACATCCAACAACCCCATCAGACATGGCTGAGCATGTTTACAACACATTGTCCAGACACTTGGACAGTTGCTTTTTAACCAATGATATTGCACCCACAAAACCAAGTTGTAGCCAGGTAGAAGCCTGCTTTATCGACAAATACAATAGATAATAATAATAAAAGTCTGTCCTTTTGCATGTCGAAAGACATTGACAGTTGGGTTACTAATATGTAGTGTAATCGTGACTGATATTATGTATAGACAATGCCGTGGTCTATATTTGACAGTACACTATTGTAAAGACAATGCCGTGGTCTATATTTGACAGTACACTAATGTATAGACAATGCTGTGGTCTATATTTGACAGTACACTATTGTATAGACAATGCTGATGTCTATATTTGACAGTACACTATTGTATTGGCAATGCGGTGGTCTATATTTGACAGTACACTATTGTATAGGCAATGTGGTGGTCTATATCTGACAGTACACTATTGTATAGGCAATGTGGTGGTCTATATCTGACAGTACACTATTGTATAGGCAATGTGGTAGTCTATATTTGACAGTACACTTTTGTATAGGCAATGTGGTGGTCTATATCTGACAGTACACTATTGTATAGGCAATGTGGTGGTCTATATCTGACAGTACACTATTGTATAGGCAATGCCGTGGTCTATATCTGACAGTACACATCACTTTAAGGCTCTATTACATTAAATCTCTTTGGTGTGTTGAAATTAGAGGGTGAGAGGGCTGAGCTTATTTAGGTGCAACTGCCTGGGTTAGACAGCTCATCCACGGATGGGTGATCGGTGGGTACTGTGACACTGTAACGTACTGTGGGATGACAGCTCTGAAGTCTGATTCTATACGTCTCTCTCTGGATTCCTCTGTCTCTCAGATCACTCTCGGGTTGACAGGATGAGAAGACATCTGCATAGCAATTCATGACGGCAGCTCCTTTCATTCCTCTCACTGGTCCCAATCACCACTGTGGTTGTGTACTAAACATTGTAAAGTGCACTGCCTTTAACAAAAAGCCCACAGGGCTCTGTTGGAAAGTAGTGGACCAGAACACACGGTTCGCAGGTAATGAGGTGACGTTTGGATACAGCGGCACAGTATTTCTGTTCAATGAGTGTGGGAAATGTGCCCAACAAATGTACATTATTACAGATCCTGTGTGAAAATTGGGACAGTGAGGCATGTATTTATTTTATTGACTCTTTACTCCGAGGGTCTAGATTTACAACCAAATAATTACTATGAGGTTGAAGTATATGCTCCTAGTTTTTATTTGAGACTGTGTACATAACGGTTTCACAGTTCAGAATAAACTTTGTTATGTATTTCAGGGCACCAAGATTTGTATTTTTTAAGAGTTTGATGTAACTTCGAGCACTAGTATTTGCTTTTGATTCATTTTTATTCAACAGGTTCCTGAGGTCAGTGGATCATTGTGATTGCGGATTTCACCAGTGCTTCTCTTTCTTTGAATGATAAGCCCTTAGTCTGAACAGTTTTTCCCATAGATTGTTCAGATTTTTTATTCTTAAATTGCCTTCCTTGACTTTCACTGACTCCTAACTGACTCATGAGTCTGTCACGTTGACAGACTCCATAACAGCGGACTCCGTTTGTAAATTTAATGTCTGAAATCCAGCCTTGACATTGACAACTCTCTTTTGTCTGCACAAATAGAAGACACAACGAAAATGTCTATCAAACCATAACTGTTCTAAAATATGGGGACTTTATAGTTTAAATTGTTGTAATTTTCCAAAGATTCAAGCTGAGTCTCTATACTTCAATTAAATACTAATAGTCTGACTGTAAATCCAAATGGTTGTAGGCTACGGGCCAAAGGCAAAAACGTATGTAGGTTACAGCCTGTAATTGAGGAACCCAACCCTTTGTTATTTGAAGCTTCAAACAATAATCCCAAATTACGCATAAACCACTCTTGCAAAGTCTAACATGCAAATCAAAATAATTTGCATATAAACATTGAACAAACCTCTAACCTAAAATATACCAAGTTCAATTCCAAGAAGTCAACATGTCCGCATCGCGTCAACATGGCTCCACCCTAAGCAAATTATCATTGGCACTGTGCTAGATATTCCATTGCTTTCGGCCATGTACCTGAACAACGGTTGACAGGATAAACACTAGACTGTTTGTTTTGTTTAGAATTTTCTGGCAGCTTTTCTAACCACTTTAGAACAGCGATAAAACTGTGCAACAATAAGGCTTTTTACTTTTCTTCCCCGTCTGTCTTGATTGCATTACCGCAGCTGCCTGACTGTTGGAGCGACTACAGTCAATAGAAAATGCCCCCAGAGGTTACAATTATGGTTTTATTCTTCTCGTCCCTTTCGCCCACCTCACCAACTATAACACACACACACCGACCCCCTCCTAAATACCTCTAACAACAACTGTTACACAAATTAGCGCGAGGGAGAACCAATACATTTATTCGACGGCGTTGGGTCAGTTAGGGCTTGCTTTGTGAAACAGGTAGACTATGTCGTTTCTTATGGTGTTACGTCACAGAACGTGTAAATCATAGCAAAATGTATGTCTAGGGATGTGGCAAATGGACAAAACACTGCTGCTGATGGACAACACGCAACCTGGATTGCTTGGAGACAGCGCGTAGCGGTGGTGTGTTGGTCACATAAAAACAACCCCCGAGATGCCTCAATGCTATCATAAACCGGTTATCAACACAATTAGATCAATAAAAAGTGATGTGGTTTCCTACCTGTTTTCCATCCCTTCTACACTATTTCAACCAGTTCCGGAGACCCCCCCCCCCCCACACCCCTTGTCTGGTCAATTAATGAAACATTCTTGGTGCGTGTGTCGGATATATTAGGTCAATTAATGAAACATTCCTAGTGTGTATGTCGGATCTATTAGGTCAATTAATTATACATTAATGGGGTTGGTGTCGGATATATTTGGTCAAATAATGATTCATTCATGGTGTGTATGTCAGACACGTCTGGTCAAATAATTAAACATTCCTAGTGTGTATGCCGGATATATTTGTCAATGAATGAAACGTTAATGGTGTGTATGTCAGACACATCTGGTTAATGTTACGCATGTTTGGAACTGCAGAAACAAAACCTTACAAGCTCTAATCAAAAAGGTAGCACACTACATGGTGTATATGGTGCCATTTGGAACTCAGAACAGAAGAACCTTTGAAATAAAGTTACTGTGACGGTTGGCTAATCACAAAGAGTTCTTTGTCCAAAATCTGCAGCCAACATGCAAACTAGGACAGCACAGCATTCGCAGAATTCAAAACGTGCAACACGCACATAAAGAATGGATAGACATAATGGTGTGTACTTGAAAATTCCATCGGTTTCCCAAATGCCATACTATATCTATAAAAGACCGGGACCGTTGTACTTTTTAGTGAATGAGGTCTTTGTCTGAGCAGTGGTATGAAGTAGGAAACAGGGTGTCATTTGGGAGCATCCTGGATAATTACACAAGAATGCTCACGTGATTATGTCATCCAGTAAACTACACCACTGTCATTCTCAAGCATCAAGTAGCAGTGGAAGACGTTGTTAATCAGGTGATATTGAACAAGAGTTGATACTGATCCACAAAGAAACGTTTGTGTGTGTTTAATTGTCAGTTGCTTAATTAGCATTTGTGGTAATTTAATTGCTCCAAGAATCAGAAAGCCGCGACTCCATATTAATAAATAAAACAGCAGATAAAGAACATGAAAAAATTATAGCACCACCCAGTGGTTCAAGAACAAATGGCAGCCCCAAAAACAAAAATCCCGATATAAACAGTGCTATTTATACGAGCACAGCCTAGGTTCCCAGGATAATATCCAATTATGTTTACAGTGCATCTGAAATCAGTCAAAAGTGTTTTTAAGACTTTAATATTAATGTAATATACAAACAGATCATTTGGAAACATTTTTATCCTGAGTTGACATGAAAAGAGCATTAGATGGCACGTCTTTGAGCACAGAAAAATATCCCACCACAAATGTTATAAATTAATAACAATTGTACATTTAGAGTGAACTTTTCCTACTTGGGCAATTTAGAACATTGCATTTAAAATAATTTACAGTATCAGAAAGATTATCTTTTCAGTTTCTTTGCACCACATATGAAACACGAAAAAAGATAAAATGCTCATACAGAAAACATTCAAAGTAGTAAATACAAACGCTGTACACAACCAGGGCTTATTAAAAGAAGAACACCATAAGTACACTTGAGCCAACTAGAATCGATCTCACATAAACAGTCTGTTTTATGTTCTAGACTAGGCTCAATCTGTGTCCGCAAAACTAACCCCTGAAATGTTAGAACTTTGTAACTCTAACTTTAACACTATAGTGGCCAACTTTGACCGCCTGAAAACGGTCTAGTGGAATAATGGCACTTTCAGTAGACAGATTCATACAAACAAAATCGTAGTGGTGAGAAAAATATCTAAAATGCATATTCCTTAAGTGTTCAATTAAGTAGACATTAAATGCCAGCCGGTAGAGTTTGGGATAGAAGCATAAGATCTGTTCCATCAAATGTTGTTTAAAACCCAACACAGAAATCAAATTAGCTTCAGAAAAAGGCGATCCTAAGCAGTTGCCTGGAGTTTGAACCTGCAAGACTTCATATGTCAGCAGACTGTTGCAACACGGGTAATCAGAGCTGTCATTTCAGAGCCCATGCAATGCGCATATGATATGACGTAAGACACAAGCAAGAAACCCCAGATATTCAGATGACCAAGAGGCAAGCTTCTCCCTCCAAGTCAAACACAGAAATATAACACCTTGACCACAACCAGACCACAAACAAGGCGATGTTCCTCTGCATTCGACACTCTTGGTTGACCTCCCAGGCTGTTGGTGTTCTGCTTCTCCGTCATTTTGCCAAGTCTAATGTCAGGGCAGCGCCAGACTGGTGGCGTCGTGGTAAATCAGACACAGTTCAGCAGCTGAGTCCTCTCCTCAATCTGTTTGTCCACCGCGAGGTCCATGGCCTCCAGAAACCTCTCCAAGGTCACCGTGGGGGTCTGGAGACAAGGCAGGACATTATGACTTCGGCGATAACCTGGATTTCTTTTTCTTTTTAAAACACACACACAAGCCTTTCCGTAGCCTACACAGAAAACAAGAAACATTTCCGGATACCTTCACAAACAGGGCATGGGCCAGAAAGGGGAGTTTCCTTAGTGCTCTTCCGCTGAGGCCTTTGCTCTTTCTAAGAACAGGAAACAGAGCATCACCCACAACATTACAGCGTAGGGAGTCATCACCCCACAGCCATCACGTAGGACAGGGAGTGAAAACCACAGTGGACAGTAGGCCTGAGACGGCACTGCCGCTGATGGCACTCACATGGCGATGGTCCTGAGGACCAGGCTCAGTTTTGACACGTCGCTCTCCCTGAAGCCCATCGTCTCCAGCTCAAACATGGTCAGCAGCTGCTGTCTGGGGTAGATGATCTGGCACTGAACACAAGCGTGTGTGTGTGTGGCGAGACGAAGACAGCATGAGTCTCCCGTGAAAAATGACAAACTTTAGGCTACGGACACACAGGTTTTGTGGGTGGCTCCCAGGTGGTTGAGGTTTGATTGGCCCACAGGATCCGGAGAGTTCTATCAGAACCAACTGAGTCATAATGCGTTTGACTTCAAAAAGCCAGCTGGGATCTTTGGTGGCACAATGAATTTCCAGAGTAGAAAAAGAAGGGATACATAAAACAGGTTGATGTGTTTGTACCTTCATGAGTTCCTGGAGACAAGACAGGTAGATGTTGAAGATACCCTCAACAGATGGAGGGCCGATGTACTGCTTGATGTCAGCTCTGTCCACAAATGCCAGGTCGATCTTTTCCGTCACGTTGGACGTGGTCAGAATCACAACATTTGGGTGTCTGAAACACAGAGGAAGACCATTATCAGGGCACAAACACCCGAACTGGACGACAGCGGATGCAGTGGGCTTGGCAAGAACAAAGTTGACTCCCAAATAGCATCTTATTCCGTTTATAACGGATGCCTTCTCACCAGGGCTCTGTGGGAGACTGGAGGCACTAGTAACACCCAGTGATAGGAAGAAACTGCAAACGGGCTATTGTTGAGTTGTTACCTCTGAATCCATGAGGCCCAATTTTGAATGACCTGTAAACCAACCTAACAATACCATGTCTTACCGTTTGATCTGGTCCAGCTGGGTGAGGACCGAGTTCACAACTCGGATGGCATCGGAGGGTTCCGTTCCTGCCTGCGAAGCATTTCGTGCCGCGGTCAGACTCTCCACCTGGTATCACACAACGCAGTTACTACAGGCCAGCCCTTTTAACTAAACAAGAAAATCTATTGTTCGCTATTGTAGACCATTCCAACTTCACCTCATCAATTAGAACGAACACGAGAGCTTCCTTATCGTCTATCAGCTGCTGAATCTTCTGGAACATCTTTGTGACCAGTTTACCACTCTGAAGCAGAGAGACTGAGCTGGTTACATAATTAACAATTACGAGATAAACATAATCTCAAGTAGAAATAACACGAGACAGGCAGTAGGAGCCAGTTGCACCTCGGAGAACCATTTGGAAAACAAACTGTGGCTGTTGATCTCAACAAACTGTCCGTAGGAGTATCTGTGGGAAGAAGATCATGCAGAAGTGGGCCATACTGGAATACATAGTTACTGCGCTGACAAACAGACCATGGAATCCAAAGTGAAACCCTGCCGTCACATTTTACACCAGACGACACAGTCGAGTCGAGGCTCTCTCTTACCGGTTCGCTAGTCTTATTGACAGCTTCTGGGCCAGAGCTTTACACAGAGACGTCTTCCCTGAGCCTGGAGGACCTGACGGCACATAAAGACGTGATCCGGTTGAGAACAATGTACATTGCTTAGTGAGGCTATCACATGTACGCACATTATATTTGATACATATAGTAGGTGTTTGAGACTTTGTTGTTTTGTATACTTAATTGGTGATGATTGCATTTTTTTTTTTTTTTGTTATCAATTTACACATAATTACCCTGAATGACAAAGAATAGAGACAACGTATTTTTTGAAATTTGTGTCAATTTAGGAAAGGAAAAAAAAAAGAAAACTCAGACCCTTTGCCATGACACAATCATGAGGCCAGACTCCTTTGCTTTTCTTTGAGATGTCTCTATAAAAAGGCACACAGTTGTGTATATAAGGACACACACCCACACTTCCCTATGCATTTCAGAGCAGAAACCAGGTTAAAATTTGGCCAACGCCTAGATCTGGGGAGGGTTACAAAAAAGCTGCTAAAGCATTGAAAGTACCTAGAGGGTGGACTTGACTGAAGCCACGCCTGAGTAAAGGGCATCTGCCTCAATAATTCTGAAACCTGAGTATATTTCTCTTGTCTGATGAGAGAATTTTTTTTCTATTAGGCTTGAATGCCAAGCACTACATCTGGTGAGAAGGAGCATGGGGGTGCTTCGTTAGCAGGAGGGATTGGGAAACTGGTCTGGATTGAGGAAAGGATGAGGTAGAGTACCGAGGTATTTGAAGACAACCTGATCCAGGATCTCTTTACAGGGCAACAATGAATCCTTTAGCACAACAGAGACCACGGTCAAGACAATGCTGGTGTGGCATCAGGACAAGTCGGGGAATGTCCTTAACTGGCCCCGTCAAATCCCAGACCTGAATCATGTTGAACATCCGAGGCAAGACCACTGAACTGGCCCAACACGTAACCATTCAGACAGAGCTTGAGAGGATCTACATGGGAGAATCCGCCAAAATCCAGGTAAAAAGCTGGTGCGGCCAACCCAAGAGGACCTAAGAGTGTGATGGTTGCAAAGGCACTTCTAGAAAGTACTGAACAAAGGGTTTGTATAGTTATATAGATGTTCAGTGGGGTTGTTCTTTCAATAAATTGGCATTCTCTTTGTCATTATGGGGTATAGTTGTAATATAGTATGGCAAAAAAAACAGTCTATTAGACAACAAAATAAAGGTACTGTATATAATATCCAGTGGAATGGGGACCCCCGACTTAGTTACCATGAAGCAAGACAACCCGGTTCCATGCAATCAGGTTGCTGTCCACATTTTTGTCGGAGAAGAAAATGGTTGTGGAAACATAATCCAAAAGCTATAAAAGAAAGAAAAAAAGCAATATGATGTCCTTTTTTTTTTTTTTTATAAAATCTGTGAGCTGGAATAAAGTCATTTGTCTCCTGTGGGTTTCTTACTTGTGTTTTCACCCCGCTATCGTACACCAGACTCTCCCAGATCCCATGAAACTCAGCGGCAGGCAATAGCCAGTGATTGGCTGCAGAGAGCTCCTCATCTTCCTCCAGAGTAAGGGTGCTGGGCCCGTCCTCGTTCAGGACGAAGATGTGGATGGACAGAGAGCAGCTTTTCAGATCTATAGGCTGGGGACAAAAAGCCAAACAATCAAGAGGATGCACGGGCATCTCGCATGGCATTCACTTAGACCACTGGTGTATTTATTTACGGAGATCTCCATTCGTTCTAAATAGGCCTCCCGCTCACCGGGGGGGGGGGGGGTCAAACCTCTGTAAACATTAGCATGTGTGTTAAAATATGAAAAGATCCGTTTATCCCCGGTGACAGTAGATTTAAGGTAGAGAAACAGATCTTGGTAAATGTGGCTGAATTGTACTTTTCTCTCAGCGTCCACTATGGCCACCGACTGCACGTGTTTGGCCAGGAAGTCCTCGTCAAATTCTGTCCACCTGAACACCCCGATGACCATGCAGTGACGCTTCAGCAGCGCCAGAACGTGGGTCCTCACATCCGCCCTCTTGGCAGTGCTGCAGGTAAAGTAGTACGCAAAGAAAGAGGAGGAGAAACAACAGAGAGAGACTCAGACAGAGAGAGGGAGGAGGGAAAGATGGACAGAAACAGAGGAGAAAAAGGAAGAGAGACAGAGGAGGGAAAGATGGACAGAGAGAGAAAGAGAGACAGGGGAGTGAAAGATGGACAGAAACAGAGGAGAGAAAGAAAGAGAGACAGAGGAGGGAAAGATGGACAGAAACAGAGGAGAGAGAGAAAGAGAGACAGAGGAGGGAAAGATGGACAGAAACAGAGGAGAGAGAGAAAGAGAGACAGAGGAGGGAAAGATGGACAGAAAAAGAGGAGAGAGAGAAAGAGAGACAGAGGAGGGAAAGATGGACAGAAACAGAGGAGAGAAAGAAAGAGAGACAGAGGAGGGAAAGATGGACAGAAACAGAGAGAGAGAAAGAGAGACAGAGGAGGGAAAGATGGACAGAAACAGAGGAGAGAAAGAAAGAGAGACAGATGAGGGAAAGATGGACAGAGAGAGAGGAAGGAAAGAGACAGAAACAGAGGAGAGAAAAGAGAGAGAGAGAGAGAGAGAGAGAGGAGGGAAAAATGGACAGAGAGAGGAGGGAAAGACGGAAAGAGAGAGGAGGGAAAGAAACTCGTGTAGTTAGAATCATTATGGAAAGATATAATTTAAAGGATACAACTTTGCCGATAACATAACAGTGCTACAGTCGCAAAACACACTTTGACTCCAAAACTCTAATTCTGCCCTTGAGTAAAACAGTGGATCCTGATGCGCTCAAGGGACACATAGTTGGGCAGCAACCCAGACGTCTCCAATTGGGATGGGTTACAAGTTATATTCCGGTTGGACTTATTTTTCCAACCTACAACTACATTCATTTAACCCTCTACTATTGTAGTGCATTATGGGGATTGCGGTTGAGACGGTTTGTAGTAGCTTAATACAACAGTCGGTCTGAGTATTACTATCATTACCTGCTTGATTTGACATGAACCTCCACATGGATGGTGGTCATATCATCCGGGTTCTGCTTCAGATCGCCTACCTCCATTCTGTCAGTCTCCATAACCGACGAATCCCTGACGTCAACAAAACAATGATATGGTCAGAATCAGGGATAGGCACTTGTTTTTTAGGCCACTGAGTAATTTAGGAACTGTTAAGAGTTAGAGTAGAATGAGGTGTCATTTAGAAATGGGTTTGTACCTCTTGTTTTGTTATTACACTGCTCAAAATTATTAAGGGGATACTTTAATCACACATCGGGTATCGATGATTGAAATATATTAAAGATCAAATTCTTTACTCCACATTGTGTAATTTGTTTAGAGCAAAACCACGTACCAACGGTCGTACAAAACAAAAATCACTAACCGATTGAGGCTTGTATTCAAACTCATATAAACAATTGATATCACAGGCTGTTCAAACTTTAAACATCATCAAGGCAACTTATAATGTCACTCAGTAGTGTGTATGGCCTCCAAGTGCCTGTATGCCCTCCCACAACATCTGAGCATGCTCCTGATGGGACAGCACATGGGGTTCTGGGGGATATCCTCCCAGACCTGGATCAGGGCATCAGTGAGCTCCTGTCTGTGGTGCTATTTGCCAGTAATAGACAGAAATATAAAACAGGGGTATGAGTTCACATCCCCACACGACAGCCTACCTCGTAGAAAGTCGCTTGACAACTAACACAAAACGTGTTTTTTTGCCTTTTTAACTTGTAATTAGTTGGCTCTTATCCAGAACGATTTATGAAAAGAACGTTCATCTGAAGATAACAGTACCGGTGTACAATCAAATATGTATATCTTGGTTTGTTTACAATCTACTTCGTTAGAAAGAACAAATGTACAATTACACGGTAGCTGTTTATCTTACGCTCTACGTTCTTATCCAGAGCGGCTCACATAATACCAGGTTAGCTCAGCTGGCTAACTATGTAGCTAACTATGATTAGTTCAAGCAAAGTGACAGGCTGTAATCAAAGTGACATGCAGCTAAACATTGTTAAACGTTATTAGTGTAACAAGCGTAAAGAAGTTGCCGTCTGTATTTTCTTCAACGTTTAAACAGTACAATAGAGGTTTACACAAAATAATTTACCTGAGATTTGTTTTTTGACTTTTGAATTTAGCGCGCAGTTTTGGTAATCGGGATGAAGACGCTTTGTGTGGGTAGCATACTTCCGGGTCATTTGGGTACAGAGATCGTTTAATAAGCATAATGTTGGCAACATTAAGGTTTGTCTTTACACACTCTCCTGAACATTTCCAACAAAGTCCGCACTGTGGCACATATCGTTTTTGAGATATGCGCCAATATCTATTCCATATTCAGTCATTCGCAATGTTATAATGCCCACTTTTGTCAATTGTCAATTTTGAGAGGTTTATTTTCCTAAACATTTATAAATTCAAACTATTTATTGATTTGGAACTAAACAATTTGGAACTAATCAGATGGCAGCTTTTATTTGAAAATGTTCCACATTTTCGTGACCCGGAAGTGTTATTGTAATGTTGTTCACAAGACGCTGTTAGACGTATAATATGCATACAATGATGTAGAAATAAAAAACACAATTTATTGTTTTTCGCCTATTCCGACACAAAAAACAAACATGGGGAAAAAGCATAAAAAGCACAAGCCGGAGTGGAGAACCGTTGAAGGTAAGAAACATAGCCTGGCTTTGTTCCTTTTGGCTAAAACGTGAGTTAGCTGTCTGAATCATCCTGCAGTGCCTATGCAACTGTTACGGCACTTCTTATTACTGCTACGCTTGCGTTTTATTTATGGTATTGTCGAAGGTTCTTGTATTGTTTTAAGGCAGAACGTTTTATTGACAGTGCATTACATATGCTGCTGACGCTTGTATGCTTAATGATTTTGCACTCTGAATTAAAAATTACTCCGAGTCAATTGTCTTTTCCTTTTTCAGACTCTGAAGACAAGCCTTTTGAGAAACCACTGAAGCTGGTCCTCAAAGTTGGGGGAAGTGAAATCACAGAACTCTCAGGCTCGGGCCATGACTCTAGTTACTACGACGACAGGTCAGACCATGAACGGGAGCGTCACAAGGACAAGAAGAAGAAGAAAAAGAAAAAGTCAGAGAAGGAGAAAGACAAGCACCTGGACGATGACGAGAGGAGGAGACGTAAAGTGAGCATGAGAACAAGGCTTTCACAAAATGCGTGGAATGTATTCCATGTCAAATCCACTCTCCAGCCACTGCTAAACACACCATGTCAGCTGCACAGCTGAGCAATTAATTAATGTGACACTGTCTCCACCCGGGACAGTAAACATCATGCATCCGTCCGCGTGTGATCTTTTGCAGGAGGAGAAGAGAAGGAAGAGGGAACGGGAGCAGAGTGAGGCAGCTGCCTCTGAGGGGGCGACCTCTGGCAGTGCGGTGGGCTTGCCCAGCGCCATGCCCAGCCACTCCGCCGTGGCCGTGGAGCCTTTCATGCTGCCAAAGATACCAAACATTAGTTTTGAGGTGGGTAGAGTTTGGGTCTAAGTTGCGCCAAGAGCCGTGTGCACAATCAAGTGGCCCTTGTTGTCTGGAGTCTTTATGGTTTTCTGCTGGTCGGCTCCCGTGGTCAGAAAATCCCCTGGGATGTGTCTCAACTGTTCCCTTGTCTCAGAATGTACAGACATACTGGCACTTGTTTAAAAGCATAAGGTTGTTTTAGGAATTGACGGGAGACACTTAAATCAAACCAAGGTGTATCCTAAAAGGTCACAGGAGTATAGTTGGGACCATGTCTGACTGGTGTTGTGGGGTCTCAGCGGTGTGGTTGGGACCATGTCTGACTGGTGTTGTGGGGTCTCAGCGGTGTAGTTGGGACCATGTCTGACTGGTGTTGTGGGGTCTCAGCGGTGTAGTTGGGACCATGTCTGACTGGTGTTGTGGGGTCTCAGCGGTGTGGTTGGGACCATGTCTGACTGGTGTTGTGGGGTCTCAGCGGTGT
>JACXGK010010990.1:0-16858 GCA_016801125.1 Novumbra hubbsi
ACGTAGTACTCACGTCTACACGTTACGGCTCCTGCATTACGCAGCTCAGTAGTTTTGACATTCGAATTTATAGAACTCCCAGCTCGTTATATCCGAGCCCTCCTAACATCCTGCCATTCCTGCCCTATCGGCCTTCATAACTCAATCTCATCGTGCACTTGGGTCCCGACCTCGCTTCTGCGACTCCAGTCATTACAAATTTCTCACATGGAATAGCCGTCATTTCTCAGAACAAGAATAGACTGGGGGTTTCCAAGGAACGTTTTTTTAACGTTTTTTCAAGCCATTTTGAGCCTGTATTTGAACCCACGTTATGTGATGCTCCAGATACTCTTAAACACAATGTGCCATTAGAACACAGGACTGATAGTTGCTAATAATGGATCTCTGCATGCATATGTAGTAGAGCTGGGGAATATAATCGATTTTTAGATGTATCGCGATCCTGACGTGAACGATTCAGAAGCGAATCAATAAAATAAAGAATCGATTCTTTGTTTTAAGACGGTCGAAGGCGAAGTGGTCATCACCTGGGATTCCTGGACATTCATCTCTACAGACTCATGTGTAAGGGTAACCGCTCATTGTATTTAAGACAGGCAGCTGAATTCACAAACTTTTACAAAAGCAACGTAGGTTTTTGCTAAATGTTATTTCAGAGTGAATAATCTCATTTTTGATTTCCCACATAAACAAACAATACAATATTTTATACTTCCTTGTTTTACAAAAAAAATTTGCATAAAAGGCAGCCTTGTAAGTTATATTATAGTCTGTGTTATAGACCGTGTTTTAGGCCATATGTTTTCCTGTAACACAGCTGCTACATAAATTTTGATTTATAATGTCAAAACTTTATTTTGTGTTTACACAAAAAAAATACTGAATAAATAGATAAATTGGTTGACATGGACATTGACATGTTCTTTGGTTTGAAAACAGTTCATTAATATAAAGGCGGAAAGATTGTTTTAAGTATGTTTATTTTTGTAATAAAATAATTGGAGGGCAAGATGCATCCATCGAGAATCGTTTTATACTCGAATCGTTACCCTCTGAATCAGAATCATATCGTTACACTCTGAATCAGAATCGAATCGTGAGGCAGGTGAAGATTCACACCTCTAATAGATTAGATTAGATTCAACTTTATTGTCATTGAACAGTACAAATACAGAACAACGAAATGCAGTTTGCATCCAACCAGAAGTGCAAAAAAGAGCAGTGCTAGAAATTTTGTGAAGGGCAGTGTGCAAATGGCATGGTTAAGTAATGTGCAATGAGCAATCTACAGTGTATAGATGTGCAAATGGCATGGTTAAGTAATGTGCAATAAGCAATGTACAGTGTATAGATGTGCAAAAGGCATGGTTAAGTAATGTGCAATAAGCAATCTACAAAGTGCGGATGTGCAGTTAGCAGTACAATTGGAATGCATTAGTGCAAGGTTCAGATGTGGTGGTGTCCAGGCGTAAATATGCAATAATATGTAGATATTCCATGAAAACACATACATTTCCAGCTACAATAGTCATTTACAAAATGAACAATGTCTACACAGTATTTCCGATCAATTTGATGTTATTTTACATGGCCAAAACAAAATTGTTTCTTAAACAAGGACATTTAAAGTGACCCCGATATCATTAGATATTACAAACTGCCATTGCCTTGCTTGTCAAAGGGGAATATAATTAGAGATGAGGTTGGAAATCGAGATGGAAACTCTGAATCAAAATGCGGCCATAAAAGTCTGCCTGTTGGAGATGTACAAACCCATGCTGATGGGTTTACCAAACATGCTGAGAGCAACGGGGGGCAAGGAGACATAGGGCAGGAGGAAGCAGACGAGGGTGCGAGGCATGCGGGGAAACGTCTATGGGAAGAGGAGTGGGCGAAAGGGGGCGGTGCCTACGGCGCCGCACCATGAGGGCCTATGACAACCAATCTGGCACGTTGCATCCGTCAGAATGAACGAGGGGGTACCCTCAGCAGCATTAATCACCAGAATACATTACTTTCAAGCAGCCATAATTAAAAAACGAAATTAATTACCAAATAAATAGACGCCTAAATACAAATGATTGCCTAACGGAATTTACTAAACATCCAACACCCAGCCCTAACTCTAATGAAGAAATTAAAGCAATAAAGAAACAAGCTATGTTTAGCCTCACAGTCAATTTATTGAGACAAATTGAATTAAGGAATATAGGGATGCAAACATTAGGCAGCCTGTCCATTTTTATGCATGTGGAAGAACTGTCTCCATAGCGTGTCAAGCACACACAGGACCTTGTACAGAAACAGACCCGTGCGCACATAAACACTACAGAAATCAGATAAAAAAGGATACGTAAAAAAAGGGAGGGTTCCTAAAAGAAGTTAAAGTTCATCCTAAATCCTCTCCTTACTCTCTCCTCTGTCACCCTGAAGAAACTGGTGAAGTAGGCGAGTGAAGGTGTCCTCACCTCAATAGACAGCTTTCCTCAAGGAAACTCATGTGTATTACAGCAAAGAATAGTTTGTAAATGTCTGCCGCAGTCCCTTTGAATCAGCTTTTCATCGGCCGGAGGAGACTGAGAAAATGCCTACAAATCCATGGTGCCCATCGTTTTATAAAAAAAAACTAATTCACAACATCTAGCTTTTGCATTGAGGAATGCTTGAACTGAATCCATCTAGTCAATTTATATCCCAAATCAAAAGAAAATATTACTTCAGAAACTGACAGTATAAATTCTGTTTAAATCTTGACAAGGCCAAAAAATAAACAATACATATTAAAGCTATAGGACTGATTGAGACAGGCTCAACATTTGAAAATCAGAAGCATGCTCTCAGTCTGCACCACCCCAAACGGCCACAAGGGCAAAGTTCTAAACGGAAGTTCCTTCAGAATACATCGTAAAACTGCCGGAAGCCACATATTTTCAAAATCAAGGAGAAAAAAAGTGCATTGTATAAACACACAATTCCTAAATAAGTTGTTAGGGCCTGGGATTACCCTCCGCCCCCCCCCCAAACACAGTGTGAAGAGAGAAAAAGGGGAAAACAGAGGCAGTATCGCGTAGAAAATAGAGCTTATCTTGTTGCTGCAGCCTCACCATCCCCTGTGTGACTAACAGCCATAGACTCGTCACTGTCAGAACTCTGCTGCATCAACAGTGGATGTATTCCCGGCCCGGCATCATGCAAGCGTGAACAGAACACTTCCAGGGGAAAAAAAGAAAACGGAAATAAAACACCCAGAGTTGAATAAATAACGGCGTGTGTCTCTCTCTGTGGACATGGCCTGCATGTAAAAAAAAAAGAAACATCAAGGGAGGAGGCTTCAAGAAGTCAGTGAGCCAGGCTGGGGCTACGGACAGGTTGCCAACCGATCAGTGAGGATTCAGTGCATCGGACTGGACCCAGCCGGTACACAACATTGTCTGGAGCTCATAGCCTCACATTCGGACCTGCCACAGAACCTTGAGCTGTTGCAGACATCCCAAATACACTCATGTACACCTCGAACACACACAAGGAGAGTCACCGTGAGCGACTGTTAAAACAGAAGAGTCCAAAAAATGGCATGTACACCGAGGCTGTTAGAAACACTGTACTTTAGTTCCAATGGCTTCATAGTCACCATGGTCAAGCAAGCCAATGTCCACATAAGCCTAAATCAGCTCATGGCTGTGAGAAGAGTAAAAATAATATGAAGCAGATCACTCATCTTTGTCATACACAGCCCTCTCTGGATGGAACTGAGACATATTCAACTGCTACTGTTAATTAGGCGTAAGAGCCCTGTAACAACCATGTAGTCTCCACGCAATTAAAGAGTGCAATGTGAAAACCGGTGACAGAAGACAAAAGTTAGTATCCGACATGGACGTGGAGAACGAGGTAGGGAGGGCCCAGGCGGACATGTTATACGGGGATATTTTGTCACGCCATCAGATACCTCTATATTTAGCCAATAATCATAGCCAGCAGAACTCTTCAACCGCACTACGGTAATCCTGTTGTGTCCAATTCCGTCTGAGGAAAACTCAGCGATGGAACAAGAAATTGTTGGGTGTCTACTGAAGAAAGCTATAGGTCAGTTATAGTTTGGGGCAACCACTGCCCTTTAACGCAGGGCCATGTAGCAACTGACCAGCATGATTTGCCATGCTCAAAATACTCATGTGAACAAGAGAATCTCCTTGAAAGTTGTCTTTTATTTTACTTCACTACAACAAAACAGACAGATAAAGGTCACCTAATTTAAAGAATAACACTGAAAGATGATACTTAGCAATCATGTAAATATGATAAAAGTGATTTTTTTTTTATGGGATTGGTTAGGTTGAGTTACCTACATTCATTTATGAGGTTGGAATTTAGATTAAATAATAATGCGCCCAAATATAAAGACAAAAAGATCTGGGGATGCACTTTTTCACATAATTGTTTGAATTGTTTCTGTGCATTTACAAAACAATGTTCATACTCTAGCCTATTCATATTGTTTATTTTACGTCTTTACCTACTTTAACAAACAATCTTTGTTTCTATGGTCAAACAGACAGTGGTCTTCTCTGACGTCAATCATGTAGAATTTACCGAAATGCAGGGAAGCGCAATCACTGGTCTTAAAACCGCGAATGAGTACCCATTGTACCCATATACCCTAAACCTTCTGCAAAATCCCTGGGGGGTGCCGGGGTTTTAACTCATGGACACTGTACTACTACGCAGCTACTTAGAATGCTGCTCCACTTGAGGGTCATTCTTTGAATACGAGGCTAGGACCCATTAGCCGGACCGACATGCACAGACAAACTCAACAACAAAAAGGCCATACAAGCAATCAGCTCAAGGTCACAGAATGCAGAAGTCTATTGTAAACCTGTCCCTTTTAACATATGAGCCTGTGTCCTGTGGAAGTGGAGGGCTTCATTTTAGGAGAATCACGTTCTACTGAGCAAGACCATTATATCATTCTGCAATGTCCTTGAACCAGAAAACTAGCATTTGAACACACAAAACAATAACGTACTCAGCATGTCTTTAACATGAGGAAGGGACTCATCAACAACAATGTTAGATTGGCTAAAGAAATCTACATAGCCTTACTTCTTTGAAAATACAAGGAAACATATTTAACACTGAGATAATGACTTCACAAATCATGATTATCTGCTTAGTCAGGATGAGAAGCGAAACTAAATGGATGGGGACTGAAGGCAATGATTATCACATATTACCTCAGTTCCCACCCACAGACAAACAATCTGTTGATTCTACTGTGACAGCAATCCAAGAGATCTTTTAGCACATTTTATGGCATTAGCTTTGGGACACGCGCAGTGAATTGCCTCTCTGTCTATAGTAATGTGACAGCAGAGCCAACACAGCTCACAGTATAAAAAGTGAACAACAGTTAATCATATCCATATAGATTAAAAGCAATATGCCACAGTAAGCAAAAACAGATCAGACAAACGACACTAAGCCTTATTGTACACTAACTCAAAGACCAACTCAAGATCCCCACATTCAACTGTCTTCAAGTCACTCCAGCACTCTCCCAGTTGGGCTTTGTTCCCCTGCGGTCTCCTGATCTGTGGCTCTGATTGGGCTCGGTCCCGCTGTGGTGTGGAGTGGGCTCCCCTTGTGTCGCTCCCAGCTCCAACACTTCCCTCTGCTAGGATAATCTCTATTAAACCATCTGCACTGTCATCTCTCTGCAGCTCTGGGCTGGCTGCCGCGCCGCGACAGAGCTAATGCTACAGCACACTATCAGCACAACAACACAATTGTTATTCTATCCGTGCAGGGGAACAATTAAAAAACATTAAAAGAAAAACAAAATTTTGCCCAAAATACAATCTTGACCTCAATAATTGATGTATTCTGCCTAAATGTAACCTATCCCAAACGCTGACCAGTAATGCCTAAAAGGAAAATTACATCACATCCTGCAATGAAAAATAAGTTGCTTTAATACTTAACCTAAGCTAAATATGAATCTAAAAGCCAATGTTGCAGATTTGAAAAGAACCGGCTCCAATTTCCAGGCTACACAAATGTACACTGATCGACATTACGTGGTAGGAGTCGCCCGTTCGGCCCGTAAAACCACATTGCAAAACTGCATTATGTACGTATTTTACAGCTCCATATTGTGTGTCTGCCTTAAAGGAAGCATTGTGTGCTTTGCACCATACAGACAAAAAATTCTGAATCTATGCCTGTGGGTAATATTGGCCTTATCTATGTCTGTTTTCGATAAGTGTCGGTCATGTGTGTGTCATTCAGGTCTGTGTATTATCTATGTCTGTTGTCCATGTGTGCCTGTCGTGTGTGTCATCCATGTCTATCATCCTGATCTGTGTGTTCACTTTGTCTGTTGTCCATGCGTGTCTGTCATGTGTGTGTCATTGAGGTCTGTGTGGTATCTATGTCTGTTGTCCGTGTGTGTGTGTCATTCAGGTCTGTGTGTCATCTATGTCCGTTGTCCGTGTGTGTCTGTTGTGTGTGTCAGTCAGACCTGCGAGCAATCTATGTCTGTTGTCCATACGTGTCTGTCATGTGTGTGTCATACAGGACTGAATGTAATCTACGACTTTTGACCATGTGTCTGTCGTGTGTCATCCTGGTCTGTGTGTTATTTTTGCCTGTTTTCCATGTGTGTCTGTCATGCGAGTCATTCAGGTCTGTGTGTTATCCATATCTGTTGTCTGAGTCTGTCGTGTGTGTGTCATTCAGGTCTGTGTGTTATTTTTGCCTGTTTTCCATGTGTGTCTGTCATGCGAGTCATTCAGGTCTGCGTGTTATCCATATCTGTTGTCTGAGTCTGTCGTGTGTGTGTCATTCAGGTCTGCGTGTTATCCATATCTGTTGTCCGAGTCTGTCGTGTGTGTGTCATTCAGGTCTGCGTGTTATCCATATCTGTTGTCCGAGTCTGTCGTGTGTGTGTCATTCAGGTCTGCGTGTACATATAGGGATTCCCTGGATCCCCAAGATGACAGTCAAACCTGAACCTTTTTTGTCAGACCCCCCAAAAAAACAAAATTCCAATTCATGGGCAGGTATATGTAACTGCGTTCAGGCAGTTGGTCTTTGTCCTTGAAATGGAGGTACTTTAAGGCTTAAGTTAATCGTTAAAAAATGGGGAATTGTCTTTTGTTCCCCACAAGCATAGTTAAACAATGGGAGTGCAAAAGAGAAAAAGAAAGAGACGGAGAGAAAGTCTGACAAGTTCAAAGGAGTGGATCAAAGCAGGTGGTTGTCGCAAAGGTGTTCGGGTTTCATGGTGAGGTGGCATAAGATGAGAAAATATTCCAATTCACAGGCCTCCTCTCACACGGGGAGTGGTCGAAAGGTTCACTCTACAGCACACACATAAGCATAATGTCAACGGGAAAGAATGTTGTGTCAGCAAAACCTACTTTTGAGCTGATATTGAGTATTGATTTTCCATCACTTTCCCTAACACAAAGAAAAAAACTCTATTTAATCAGCATTCCAAATCACACGGAGGCTACCCAACAGTCTGAATTACACAACTACACTGACAGCTTTTTAATGCACCAAAGACACAGCTAGAGCTTTTAATGCCACTAAGTCCCCATGGTGTCGCAATTGAAAAACCAAGGGCGTTTTTACACCATGATTGTTTTATTTAGATGAACAACACTTTTTGACAGATTAGCATTGGATCATTTTCCAATGCTAATCTGGATCAAAATTAAATTGTCAAATGTCACTTTTGCAGATTACGTGAGAAACCATTCTGACACATTCACCCCACCATTCTCAAAACCGTAGTGTGTGTAAATCCCTGGAAGGCAACTGTTTCTGTGATGCTGGAACCACGATGTCTGGCACCAACAATCATGTCCAGGTCAAAGTCACAAGATCACCATTCTTCCCCATTCTAATGTTTGGTTGAACATCAACTAAACCTCTTGACCATATATGCATGTTTCATCAACTTAAGTAGTACCTACATGAATCACTGTTTGCTTAGATCAAGTGCAAGTCCCTAAAGTGTCCAGTGAGTCTATACCACAGGAATAATTGCAATCAATATTTTGGGAGAAAAATCTCAATTCAATTTGTTCTAGATATCGTGCAGCTCTAGTGGGTGGCCTGTGATACGTTATAAAGTGTTTATCTACAAGATACTGCATCTTGGCTGGGGAGAGCCTGAGTCCTGCCCTCAAGAATCAATTTACAGCAGATCAAATCTCCCCTCATTGATCTTTTTAAGAGCCTTCGCAGACCAAGATGAAGAAAATGGCTGCCGAGCCCCACAGCATGATACTTGGAGTTTTGTGTGGCCAGTGTTGATCCATCTAAAGGTCAGAGCGAACCAGACAGAACCCCCACCATGCAGTATCCATATGCTGTAATTAGTCAGTCTGCTATGACAAAAGCCGGTGTGCTTACAATCAATGTTGTCTGAGCTGTCTGAAAGGGACCAGACAAAGTAAAAGAACCTGTCATACAGTAATGCCTAGTATGAGGTATGTCAAAAGCTTGACATTCAAATGGAAGTAAACTCAATGATAAAACCTCAACTCATCTAGAGTAAGGCATTTCATTCCATCACCTAGAGCATCAAGATTTCAGTCACAAAGTCACTGAATAAAACTGTTTTGAATTTTCTGTGAAAAATAACTTGCTAAGATGTCCAATGACGAAGAGCCAACCTGACAAATGGTCCACACATAAGGATAACTAACACAAACGTAAAATGCAAATGTTGGTTATTAGCTAAATGTTTTACTGCAAACATGTAAGTACCGCCGAATCTTCCTTTTACATTACATGGAAACTTACTGATACTGATCAAACAACTAGGAACAAGCCTAGTCACAATGCACCAACAATAATAGAACCTTGAATGACCACAGTGACCAAATACCCAATTCCGATACATTTTGGTGAGACAAAGACAAAGTGTAAATGACATTAAACAAATCCAGTATAAACAAACTTTCGAGGTAGCTAGTTAACCAGTGTAAACAGAAATAAACCGGTCCATGATCCCAAACAGCTGGAGTCAGCAAGCAATGGCTTTCATTTCACAACCTGATGCCTATTTATTTTAATGCCAAGCAAACTAAATAAAAAATGAGTGATTTGCCCCTCAAATAGCCTATTGGCTAACGTCTGAAACAAAAACTGCACAGTCGTATTCAAATTTTCTGTCGTATCTAACAGAATACAGACATCATTAGCATTGTTGCTAACGGCTATGAATGACATTTCTGTGTTGCATTTTAAGAAAGTTAAGGGAAATGATTCCCTGAGGCATTATGTTCATACAGTTTCTTATAAATTAAATGCACTTTGCTGATTTCTCAATCAAGTTGAATATATCTTGGAATATTGTTTATTTCAACTTTAAAGTCTGGATTCCATGATAACGTAGGCCTATTGTTTTTAGTTCATGATTTAGTTAAACCACTATAACAAGCTAGCCTCCCCTTGATCCAGTATTTATTGAAAGGAGACATACAAAGGATTTAACATTAAAAACATTTTGCAGACGCTCTTCTCCAGAGCGTCTGCAAATGTAGATGGTGCAATGTTCATTCTAGGTAAAGTCACTCCTGTTAATTTACAACAAAGACTGTGTTCGTTGAACACGGTCGCTTCTTCAAACATGTTCAGAAGAACTGATGAAATCAATTGGACAGCGGTTTTAAAAATAGTCCCATCTAAATAATAGACGCTTCTTGACTTCATCAGTGTTTTCTCCCCTTACTCTTCCACACTTTGCAAATCCTCCAGAGTCCCTTGAGTCTGCTACTGGAGCAGGACTACTTTTCAACTCTTCTGAGAAGGGACAGCTGTTCTGGCACATGGAAAATAACTAAAGACTACTGCAATCACTGGGGAGAAACCTGGGGGCCAGTGACAAACTAAATTTCCATTGAGCAAATAGGATGCCATGTTCTGCCAAACTGACTGGACATTGAAATCAGCCAGTGACAAAAAGCTTGTGTCTGGATTTGAAACGGCAGGAAGTGTCTTTAGGCAGGTCGTCAGATACACACTGGGTCCAGATACACACTGGGTCCTGTGACTGTCAGACTAATACAGTACAGGTCAGGGGGAGGGATGGTCTTAGGCCCTTCTGTGTATATAACACTGCTATTATTCAGTGTGCACAGGGCAGAAGCCCCCTTTCGCTCCAGCTGTTAAAATTCCAGGAGAAACACTGGGTGCCTTGTAAAGTAGTGGCCCAGGCAGAACAAAAACACACCCTACCCCCTACCTCCCCCGTCTCTCTCTGCCTCGCGTCTCCCTCCCCAACCCCGTCTCGCTCCCTCTCTCACCCCCGTCTTTCCTCACTTCCCATCAAATAGCAATCCACGTGTGAGATTACAGCTGTGCAGTATAACGCCATAATCAGGCTGCCCATTTAATCTTTCCCCTTTCAAAGGCTACGGCTGGACTAATGTGTCCCATATCAATCCCACTCCTGCCGTGGCAGCCAGCGGTGCCCCAGCGTGACCCCTGTATTCGTTTGGCACTCCGCTGCTAAATCATTCGCACCACACTGAAGAATAAATGATATCATTTGTGTATTTGTTCCTATTCCTGGGGCAATGAGCCTTGCCCACAGCACCGCGCTAACATCTGATATACAGACTAATATTGCTGTAACAAAAAGAGCAGTTTATGTTTTTCTTTAAACACATTGAGCTTAACAGTTGGAGCTATAAGCTGGTAGTACTTAACCCTGAAAGGTAAGGCTGTTGGTAATTGAATCCTTAAATTATTTATAAATATACCACGGCAAGGATTGGAATCCTGTTCAGCAAAAAACATGCACACTGTCTCGGAAGAACCGAAGCTTAAAAATGCCAAGAAATCAATACAAATGTTTGGTTACAACAGTTTGCTTGGAGTGATTGGTCGGCCTTCATAACCAGTAAAGGGTGTTTTATAATTTTTGGAGAGTGGAACTAACTAATTTCTGCAGGCTAAAATAAAACATATGGCAAATGTGGCAATATGGTCTGTTTTAATCCCCAGGTAACAGGTGCTTTGATTGTTTAGGTACAGCAATAATTGTTCTACTTTTCCCCACATTAACCAAAAAAAAGTAAATCACAGTGACTTTCATAATTACATTTTTAATGCATGAATCAGCCATCTGCTTAAATAGAATATGCGGCTGAATTGGTCTCTTTGACCACTATTTAATTTGAAGTCCTCTAAAACGTTTCTGATCATGCTTTAAATCATGAATCTTAGCTACATTATACATATACATATTTGTTCTGTTCCATCTAGCTGCCTAGTTCAACCTTGTCATGACACCTACTGAACTATCAGTTGCCAAGAGAGATGATTATTTTGAGGTTGATCTAACATAATGGTGAGGAATGAAGTGCCGTTGATGAGGCTCGGAGATAAAGGACCAAATATGGCCAGGGCATAATGACCACAATGAGATGGTTAAAAAGACCAGCTCTGAGCCGTGTCTTTGATATTGTGGAATGACTGAGCAGACAGCAATGTTAACATAACACATCGAAGCCGTCTGATCAAATCAAACAGAACTAACCGAAACAAAAAGAGGTCTGAACTAAAATAAAAAGTAATTAAGAATTCAAATAGTGGTTGGCTTTTGGTAATGTCTTTTCCACACACAGTGAAAGCATGTGTGGGCATAATATAAATAGGCTCATTTGAATTCTTTAGCTAAACTGAAACCACATGTCGTCAAGGACGGCTCTCTATTCCTGGGGGCACGAGAGCTTTTGGACCCCCGATCTTAAGTGACCTGAATCTTCATAATTGAACGAGCAGACAGTTCAAGCAACATGCCAAAAATGGCCAAATATTGTGTTAGAATCAGGACTGAGGACAATACTGTGTGAATAACGAAGAAAGCCGTAAGCTACAAATTAGATATCAAATAATGACAATTCTTGAACTCATGTATAAGGTATGTATATCTAATTAAAGTTTAGGTCATTTTCTGTGTAAGACATATAAGACCGGAGAAACCAAAGTGTTTTCTTATTATTTCTATTATGAAAAGGACTGCTGCCTGATGTTACCGTTTATCTCTCTAAAGAAAACCTGGCAACCAATGAATTAATGTTAAATATTTTACAATGCTGATTAAATGGCTGAGATTCCACCATCTCAATCAACGTCCTCACGCCTCTATGTGCGTGTAGCGATTTTCATTGAAACATTGAGGATTAATGAGATTAGTCGGAAACATTTAATGTGTAGGTCGGCATTTTAAATTTGGTGGCTGTCAATTATTAATGATATACAGGATTGCCGTGTCCTGTTAAGTTCTAGCTCACTTTACGCACTATACACACTGCATATAAAAGCATTTCATTCAAGGGAAACTGCAAGCGAAAAAATAAATAAAGAATAGCTACTTCGTCAGTAGAAATGGCCTTTAGTTCCACATCCTTTGAATGTTTTCATTCCTAAATTATGCCACAGCGTTGCAAAACGCAAACTACCTGAATATTAGGCCCACTATTTGTCTCTAGTTTAAATTCCGTTAGGTTCAAATATATGCATTCAGTGTGAGAAACACGGGAGACACACGACTGACAACGGCAACGGTGCAGCACTGCAGTAGACTATAGAGCGGTGTATGAAGAGCAACTGGACACAAAAGGTTACAGTCAATTATTGAAAGTTCTGGTGGGGAGGAGCGGAGGTTGGGGCCAAAACGTTTGACCCAGACACGTCAAAGACAAAGGAGGACCGACAAGCAGGGAGCCACTCCCTGTCTGCTAACAGGAGCTGATTAATGTTTCATCAGAGCCCATTAATTTTCAAAAACGACAGATCCACCGGGGAAGGAACTATAATAGGCCTGCCGAGAAGATCGTTTGAGAAAAATACTGCAAAAGTCCAAATGCCTGTGAGCAGGGTTGAAATTGATAAGACAAGTTGTTAAAAAGACAACTGAGAATACTGTTCATCCTATATCTTAAACATATTACCAAGCAGTCATTGTCTTAAAGCTATATTTTATTAAATATAATACAGCATATACATCTCAGTAACTGCGAGGTAAACAAAAACAAACAGGAGCAGATTATAAATCAGAATAATTTCGCTTGGTAAGAGGCCCCTTCAGGAGGGCCAAACATACAAAATTACCCAGTTATTGGCAAACCGTGTGGATCGGCTGGTCCTGTTGAAAATCAGCGAGAGTGGAATAAACATGAGATCAGCACATCTATCACTGTCGCAGGCAAGGTTAAAGCAAAAGTGGAAGAGTTTTTGCTCTCCTAGGACTTCAAGGGCAGAATTGCACATTCTCGAAGAGGGAAGGAGTCACGGGGACGAGTCACGGGGATGAGTCACCAGGAGGAGTCATTGGGTAGTGCTAAAAGGGCCAGCTAGGGAAGGGTCCCTCCAGCCGGAGGCTACCACCAAAGCAGACATGGATGGGCACCGTAAGGCTGGGTTAAGATGCCAGGGGGCAGGGAGGAGAGAGGCGTTGTGCACCATGTGCCCTCTAGGGGGCGCCGGTACCTAGGTAACGGGGCACGGGTGAAGGATCAGTATTTACTCACCAGAAACACCCGGTAAGCGTCTTTCCTGGTGACAGGGCCCCAGCACAAGTCGGTGTCGTTGTATTTCACACTGCCAGCGCTGCACGAGTGGTTACCACTATGGAGGGGACACAGGCAGGGGTGCAGCCCAGTCATTTACACATCTGATCGCTTCCTTCCGGTGAAGGAACATTGAACAACTGTCGCTGATATTATAGAAGATGTACTACATTTACACAAAAAATGTGGTAGCATTTGGTAAACCTTTCTAATGTGTACAAGGGTAACCTGAGGAAAAAAGCTTGTCAATCTCTGCTGAAAAATAAAATACAGGATAAAATAATGAGTAATGACTAGTACTTTGCAGTCTAACCGCCTCTAGCTCTGTTAGAATATAGGTAAGGAAAGCGTCCTTTATGTTATATGACTGCACAAGGCTACGAAGCTGATCTGAGAAAGGGACAGGGCAATTCTAAGGCAATGACAAAACCCTTTGCTAGCAAGTTGCAGCAAACTAAGCATCATTTATGAGATGTGATCATTTGAATGTGCCTCGGCCAGCACAAAGTTTGCTGTGGCAAGGCTTTACAAAGAGTTACCTTGACACAATCTCAGGCTATCCTCAGTGGCAAGAGCAAGTCAAGCGGCAAGATCCGGTCTGTGCTGTTGGATAATTCCTTTTTAAGTATCTCTGGTCCACCTCACATTTATATTGCTCCAAAGATACCAGCAGGCATTCTCACCCACGCTCAGTTCTGGGATCTAAATGGACGTTTTACTTTCATTCTATAAGGATGACACCTCAACGGAACGTCCTTGAATGTGTGGAGTAGTTAAGTTGTGATCTTGCGATAAAACCTTTGCTCACCTTTGGTTTTGAAATGTACTAGAATCATCTCTGGAAATGTTTAAGTATGTTTATAAGATCCCCACTATATGGCACTCACGGGGCACTATGTAAATCCTGAAGTGTATGGTTAAAACACCACTTTTTGGTTCATGGTGAATGCGGTTAACACTTCATTAATGATACTGTCGGCAGTGGTGGTCTAACCAAGAGCTTCTAGATTCAGAGGAAAACTTGTCGGCCAAGTCATGCTGCCTGAAAAACCTGGAACATGTGACCTAAAAAGTGAAAGAGTAGGGGTCTCGTAATAAAACAACCTATCTGAGAGCAACTAGACCCACCAACAGCACGGGTAGGAGGTCCTGGAGGCTGAATAGGAAAGGTTTTCTACTCTGTGAGAACGGGAGTCAGCTTAAGTGCAGGGAGACCTGGGGAACTGAGGGGGGGATATGCTTTGTCTTGCCAGAGCGAGACGCTTTCAGTACCCAAGTGCAAGCTGCATCTACACCAGTCATAAAAACACCCACATAATAAAATAAAACCCGAACGTCTCGTGAAATAAATGAACATGGGGCTTACCAGGCCACTTCCATTAGCGAGATGGGTACAGCAGCAGCGTAGATGGCCAGGTCCCCATACAGGTAGACTACCATGCAGATGTAAAACATGTTGACCCCAACTGAAAGGCAAAACACAACGCGTTCAGAAGTCAACAATAACCCGGGAGCTATGAATGCATTAGTATATTATAAACCGGGTGGTTCCAATCCTGAACGCTGATTGGCTAAAAGCAGTGGCAAAATGGGTAGGTCCAAGAAAAGACATACTTTTTCTGACTCTCATAATTGTGTTGGTAATCGGTTTACAATAGCATCACGGCACATCTGTGGTCTGCGGTACATACATCATCCCGTAGCAACACACGTGTAGCACACGTGACCGTGTTACCAACTGAACACAGGCCTTCACAGTCTCCCCACACGCAGGGCGAGTTTAGATAAGTCATTCTTCATCTTTAACAGCCATCAGAGTCCTGATTATGAAATATGGTCGATCCGACTGGTGTTAAACTTTAACCGCTGAATGTGCCGACTCCATCAGAGGTAATCTCCTCTGTCTCCACACCTCCTTAGTTTCCCCGTGTTCTCCCTCCTCCTCCTCTGCCCCTTCCGGAAACCAAATCTACAACGGCACGTCTCTCCGCTCGTCCAGAACAATATTAATCACGCTAATGAAGAGAGCAATCATTTGGCGCCGGACACCCCCAGAACCCCCGGCCCACTCCTGTTCCTGCCCCACTTCCAGCACTTTCCCTCCACCCAAGCTGGCACGCCGAGACTGAGAGCGCTAGACAACGGGAGATAGGTCGCCGTGTTGCGCCTGGCATCCATCATTCACCACAGTCCTCGTGTGGGAGGGTCCAACGTCCTCCTGGCCGAGCCAGCCAATTCATTACTGACAGGGCAATTAAAGCACTGAGTCCATTAAAAAGAAATAAAAAAAAAAAAAGTGAGAGGTTTGCAGGTCCAAACTTATTCATCTGATCTGCGAGCAAAAGGGCCCACGGTTGCATTCTGCTGCTCATTACATGGCCCAGCTCAATAAGAGGAAGGGAGATATTGAATTGGCTCATTGGGGAAGAAGAATATGAACGGCGTACAACGGGTTAAAGGGAAAATCATTTGTTTTCCGACACAAAGAGGACTAGCGCAACCGTCAGCCAGGCGAGCTCTTGTCCGGACACGTGGTTGCCATTCCATGATACAGATGGATGTATCCTTACATTAGAGTACAGAAATAACTAAAGCTACACCACAGTGGCTGAAGGAAGCTGCTGGAGCCCTACTTAGCACTGAGTCCAATGGGGGAGTTGATTACGTTAGGACAGTTCTGTTGGCCGATGATAAATATTTATCTAGCTAGCCGGGTTCGGGGATCGTCAATGGATCAGGTGGTGGAAAGAACTCGGTGGAACTAAGTGCAACTTCAAAGTTAGGTGGAGTTTATTTTCTTCCAGAGACAGCTGAAACAGTATAAATGAGTCCGAGACTGGGCTCCCATTATAGGGAGGTAGACGATTATCTTTTAATGGCGTCGGACGAAGGCTGTGCTCTGGATCCGTTTCACAATGTAATCGTTCTACAGTAATGTAATTCCAAAACACCACAGACCCCACATGTAATTTAAAAGAAATTGCCAACTGCGAGAACATTGTTTCAAATATAAGAAAGGAGAACAGTACATGTTTTAAGCAGAGGTCAAACATACTTCTTGTAACGTGGAGGTATTGTGAGACCAAACTGCAGGTAGGCATAAACGACAAGGTTTTTAATTCACGGAGAAGGACATAGAGCACGTATGTGCTGCCACGAAACATTGAGACAATAACGAACGCAGAGACAAGACACATGAGGGATTATATACACCGTTTAACAAGGAACAGGTGCAGGGAATCAGGGAGGGATGCGTT
>JACXGK010010991.1:0-16811 GCA_016801125.1 Novumbra hubbsi
CTTAGTTTGAATCGACAAGGTGGTGTCGAAAACCAGGAAGCTAAGTAGGGTTGGTGATTATTGACGAGGGACAGGCGTGAGTCGTTGAGTGTGTGATTGGTGACTGGATGGTTTGGTACAGTGATGAGCACATCGCTCAAAGCCCCCAGGGGGCGAAGCAGAGGCGGAAAACGAGTCAAGTCAGGGGAAACCCTGACAATATGGACCTGACAATTGTAAGCTTCCTCCAAGTATGAATCAGCAAAGCATACAGGTTATTAGTCTACAGAAAAAAAGAATGATGGACTTAACATGGTGGTGAAGGTAAGAGGTGCTGAGATAGATGTTTGTTTCCAAGAAATATCTAGCCTCTTGGTGACGTGATGATGGGTGTTTGGCTGTAGTTTGGCAAATAAAAATGAACTTGCTGCGTCATAATACCTGACTTTGCAATAACATTCCAAGTGTATTTGATGACATAGGGAACATAAGTATGAATCAGCAAAGCATACAGGTTATTAGTCTACAGAAAAAAAGAATGATGGACTTAACATGGTGGTGAAGGTAAGAGGTGCTGAGATAGATGTTTGTTTCCAAGAAATATCTAGCCTTGTCAGAGGTGTTTCAGGAAGCGGACCAATGCGCAGGCGGTAGGCTCAAAAAGGCTCTTTATTCAGTATTATAATGTACCAGGGTGTAGTACAACGGACTACGACCGTATACACATAACAGGAAACAATCACGGACACAGAGACAGGACACACAGGGATTTAAGTAGCCAACTACATTAAATGCAGCTGGTGGGTAATCAGGAAGGGTGTGTTCACAGGACATGGGAAAACAGGACATACGAGTACGATGGCACCTAAAAGGCCGGTGACGTCGAACGCCGGGGTGGGACGTGATCAGGAGAGGGCACGGCATCAGGAGGCGCCGTGACAAGCCTCTTGGTGACGTGATGATGGGTGTTTGGCTGTAGTTTGGCAAATAAAAATGAACTTGCTGCGTCATAATACCTGACTTTGCAATAACATTCCAAGTGTATTTGATGACATAGGGAACATAATAAAACATTAATGACTGCATATTTTGGCTCAAGGGTGGCAGGGGCCAAACATTTTACAACCAGGGGCCAACAATCTTTAACCATAAAAGTATCTGTCATTGTCACCCACCACTTCTGTTAGGTCTGAAACACATCACTGATTTGAAAGTGTGTTTATTTCTTTATGACGGTTGCCGGGTGGAAATAATTGATCTGCTTTCTTAGGCAAAGTATAGTGGCATGAAAAATATTCTACAGATTTTCTCTATTTTTGTTACTGACTGTTTTCAGATTTTCTTTGAAAGAAACATGATGTCCATTTTAGTTTTTTGCCTTACGTTATTTAAACGTCCATATAATTTTGCTAGAACACTAGACTAGTCAAAACTCCAAAAAGTTAATGTTGTACGAACAAATGATGAAGTAGGCTATTGAAGCAAAATTGTGATGGAAAGCACACCTGTTACATTTCTATTCATATCTCCAGACTGGTTAAAGATTTCCACGTTTCCACGTTGTAGGAGACAGTCTGTTGCAAAGAATGACATGTCGTTTGTGTATTTCTATAAAGTAGATGCCTTCCAAATCTCAACCACAAAAACAATGTATTTCATGATTTCATAAAAAAAACTACAAATAGAGGTTAATCAAATTAGACCAGAATCAAATCTGATCTTAGATTTTTGTATAAAAAAGTGTTTCGTCACACTGATACAGGGACCTAAATTTGGCTGATATTTTACACTTTCTAAAAGAAATAATGCAGATTTTCTGCATTTGGATATCCAAATGTGAAATAAATCAGCCTACCTGTTGGAGGATACTATGTGTTTCTCAAGAAAAGCAACTTTATGTCAACATGTTTTTTATATTCTGTTCACACATTTTCACCAATATACTCAGTCTTCTCAAACAATGTAATCTATTCATCCTTCTTCTAGTTAAGTTAGTTGGTTTTGAGAATCCACAAGATAAACGACATTCTACTATAAAGTATGAACTACTGAGAGGTCGAAAGGTCAAGATAGTGCTTGGGGGATTTTGAAATCCCAAGAAGGCCTTAGACCTTTAAGAGTTAAAAACTCACTTACCTCACAATAGAGAATAGTAGGAGCTATGAAGTGAAACTACCCTGTGAAGGCTAGGTGCCTTAATTGTTTATACCTGTTTATACCTTAACCGCAATGCAATGTATGCTGGGAATTTGGGTAGCAGAGATTTCTTAAACGGTAAAGGAATGACAAGAGATCTACAGGGCTTTTGTGATGTCTGGTCACAACCGTCTTGTATTGGATTCAACTATCTCCCATGAAAGAGCAACAAGCTCTATGATTGACAGCATCCCATGTTTTATTCACCACTACTGTATTCCGTTAGATGCTGTCCTTGAGCTGTTCTTCTCTATGTTCCATATTATGTCATGCACCTCAGAAGGAGTAGCTGACCTGATACCAATACAACTCCAGCCCTTTGGCATTGTTTCCCAGCCACGTCTCCTTCCAGCATGTCTTCTCTCTGTCTGTCCTCTGATCGCCCTGCTATTTCTCTGATCAAAGGGACTCAGCGGAGTCTCTAGCCTGGCTCTGTAGCTGCTGTGATAGTAAATAAAATCAATGGGAGGATTTAGCATTAGACGTGCAAAGCACACAAAGGGAATTCACCACTATACTCGGAGGAGACGTCTCTAAGGGAGTCTTTTAATGCACAACGGGAGTTGTGAGACCTACTTTGATGGGTCTGTGAAACAACTCACATGTTGTCTGTTGGAGGTTGAGTAAAGGGAACGGTGAGATCAGCCCGGGACATTCCACTCTTACCATTGTAGTTGCTAAGCTACTGTCACTTTATTGTCTCGCCAATCGGTTTTGAAGCAGGGGTAAGTAATACTCTACGAAAGTCTGTGTCCCGCATAATCCGTGGGTATGCCTCACGTGGGACAAGCTACCTGCGTTAACATAGTCTGGTCAAAAAGAATTCCCTAAAGGCAAATTATGAGCGTCTTTTGTGGATGTAGGTTCAGGAAAGAATAGGCAGATGTCTCCCTGTAGGGCACTAACACACGGGTTGGGACAATAAGTAAATACTGGGTTTACATTATTAAACAGGACATCAATATCAACTGTATGAAACCCAGGCAAGAACTTTATTGACTGACCCAGGAATACCGATGTAAAGTAAAAAAACATATATGTATATTGTATATATATATATAATCAGAGCATGATGAAAATAGTTCTCTAGAGCCAGACGGCTGCTTCTGCAACCTTTTAATAGATGCAGTTATGACGAATGCAAGACTAATAACACAGTGCGCTCATCGTCCATTTGGCATAAACAAAATGGGATCAGCTAGCCAGCCCCGGATCCCCTGCTTTCATACTCAGACCAGGTTTCATGTGCTGGGGAAAGCTGGCCGCAGAATGCCAGTGTTGCCAGTGGGTACTTATGTTGCCAGTGGGTACTTATGTTGCCAGTGGGTACATATGTTGCCAGTGGGTACTTATGTTGCCAGTGGGTACATATGTTGCCAGTGGGTACTTATGTTGCCAGTGGGTACTTATGTTGCCAGTGGGTACTTATGTTGCCAGTGGGTACATATGTTGCCAGTGGGTACTTATGTTGCCAGTGGGTACTTATGTTGCCAGTGGGTACTTATGTTGCCAGTGGGTACTTATGTTGCCAGTGGGTACTTATGTTGCCAGTTGGTACATATGTTGCCAGTGGGTACTTATGTTGCCAGTGGGTACTTATGTTGCCAGTGGGTACATATGTTTAATTCCCCTGACAGAACCAAAGGCAAAGGCCTGAGGTGTGGCCTTCCTGCCACCGGTCAAGTCTTAGAGAGAAAAACAAGCAGCGTCATTGAAAACCAAGTGTCACCATGTCTCCAATGGATTTGCACACATTTAAAGTACGTTAATGGCATAAACCCATGTCCTGAAAGACAGTGTTTTTGTTTGATGTGAATTTAGATTGTTTAGTAGCACTGCCAAGCCAGATATCAAAATGATTCTGTCAAATACAATACAAAGGCTTTGAACACATTTCCATGGCCTAGAAAAAACAAACAATGGATTGATTGGCTACAGCAGACGTCAAAAGATGCAACAAAGGTAGTACTTTATTCCGTGTGTTTTTAGGCCTGTATGCTGTATCAATGTGTTTCTAGCTAGGATGTCAATCAAACATATACTACCATGAAAACGTTTGGGGTCACAGCAAAATGTCCTCGTTTTTGACAGAGAACCACATTTGTCATCCATTACAATAACATCAAATTGATCAGAAATACAGTGTAGACATTGTTAATTACTATTGTATATGGAAACGGCTACAATAATCATATTTTAATGTAAGAGTGCCCTGCCTCCCCCCAAAAAAAGTGTGTCTGCAGATGTTATACATATTATCTCCGAACTATTTTAACTATCTACTAACCCTAAAACGTACTCTTAAATTAACCTTTATTCAAAACCTAATTATAACCCTTAACATAAACCTCTACTTCTACTAAACCTTTTAAAAGTTTAGACGGTTAAAGGTAGTTGATTATATTACTATCAAATAACATCTACAGATGGAAATGGGAGTCTCAAAGAATGTGTAAGCAATATTAATATTCCAGTATGTTATCTAATTTATTATTTCAAGTCAAAGTGTCAAAATATAAGCTTCAGCATTGAACGAAATCAATTCAGAGGGCTGAGTGGAAGCCATATCTTTCTGTAAAACGTCAAGTAATTCCATCACTTTATGTTGTCAGACATTTAGATTGCTTGGGATGGTTAACATTCTGTCCTCATCTTTCTGTCTACACCAAACACACACTCAAGCAAAACCACACATACTGCCATCTCACTATGACTATGTTTCATCTTAATAGAAAGCCAGGCGATGACACTATGGGAGATATAAACTAGGGAAATCTAGGGTGGATGAGAACTCGAGACCTCAACGAGTCATTCGGCGTGGAAGCCTGCTCAACCATCTGGCCCAGACAGGCCACTGGTGCCTTGAGTCACGTCAGAAGCAGGGTGAAGAATGGTCCACATGGTCCACTTGCATCCTCCTTGGCTCTCCTGTACCCGCAACCATTCTAGGGTCACAATGGAAACAACCCCTTTAGGTGTGACTCTTATATTTTGGGGGGTATTGAAGCAGCGTCCACTGGGGATTTTCAGAAGTCTAAACCCCAGTCCAGAGCCGTGAAGAGGCCAGTTCTGGCCCCGGCTCTCTTATTCTCTTGCTGAGCGATTACAATAGTAATTACAGGCACATGCGCCCTGTCAAGGAGCACCCAAATCCCCCGGCAGCGTTTAAACATAGACAGTTAGCATCTCTCCCAGCCTGGTTTCTTTATGGTCACCATGGGCAACTTGTTACTCCCAGCTCCATTATCTCCTCCCAACTAATGAAGATAGCATAGGCACCATCTAATTCCAAACGGAATAATAATGGTCTACATGAAAAGCCAATTTAGCTGGATACTTGTTCTATTCAGCAACATTATTTCCCCTGACAGCTGAGTTCTAGTGAAAATACTGTCACTGCCCACAACAACCAGGAATTGATGTTTGGAAACATCTCTTCAGGTGCTTCCTTCATTAGGGCATTTTATCCTCTCACATCAATTTTCTCAATTGCATTCAATTGCAAGCAACAGACGTGATTGAGCAGCTTGTTCAACTGTGTTATTAGCGACACAACCTCAATAAACTTGCCCGCAAAAAACACACCTTAGAGTCTGCAGATCTGAGGAGCGAGGATTAATAACTGGTTTTATTGATCACTGATCCTGGCATTACATTCCCATATATGTAAGCTATTTATGTTGGTGAGAGTGAGATATGTTGAGGATGTTTAACATTCAACATCAAGGGAAAAAAGTATTGTTTGTGACAAATATATCCACATACATTATATTAGAATGTTGTACAACCCTGGGAATAATTAGAAGTCCTGTCAAACACAGTTTTGACAAACATACAGTGCTGTTCAAAAGTATGTAAACCCTACAGGGATAGTCATTATAGTCATTAACACAGTAAGTATTTTTGTACAGAATATTAAAATAAACACCTAGAATCCTTATCTAAAACTCAATTTATAATAAAGACATTCCAAATTTAGGACACAAATAAAAAGATTTTGTATTTTCATTGTTTAATTGAGAAAAACTCAGCAAAAAATATGTGCAACCCCTTCATTCAATGTAACACCTCTGTAGGCCGCATGTCTGGGTGTAAATGTCTCCCATAGCCACTTATCCGTAGAGTAGTAGAGAGTTTTGGTTTGAGGGGTGTCTGGCATGTACTTCCCCGCCAGGTCCTGCCACTCCATCTCCATAGGATTAAGGAATTGGACTTGAACAATCCAAAACACAGATATTTTTTCTCTGGAGCCTTTCTTTAGTAGATTTGCTTGAATGCTTTGGGTCGTTCTTTTGTTGGAAAATCCTTTTTTAGCCAAGCTTTAGCTCTATGATTGATGGCCTGAAGTTCAAGATTTTGTTTGTATCTCTGAACTCATGGTTCCCTATAAGATGTGCACTTGACAAGATCCAGACCAACAGAACATTTGCATTTTGAAACATTTTTTTAAAGAACCTCTCTAAAAGTGGTATTTGAGGAACTGTAACGTACAGGGTAGCACGATGCTGGTAGGTGGTGGTATTTTGGGGAGCACTTTTATTTTGAAGCACACTTTGGTCACTTCGGACATTACGCGCACCTATTTGCACTCTGTAATTTGTGTGTGTGTGTATGTCCTTTGTCTCTGTCACCGGGTGTTGCTCATTGTGGATACTCTTGTTTAAATGAAGTCCCGTCATGGTTGGTATTTAATTTGTTTTATTTTGGCTGCTTGTTTCAGCACCTTTGATTTATCGTGTCTGTTCGTGTTCAAGTTTTGATTGTTTGTAAAATAAATTCACTTATTAGTTATAATGTCTGCATTTGGTTCCTACAATCACCACACCTGTGACAGGAACCCAAGTGTATAGATTTAAACTGGAGTTAACAAACTCCCGTGCTTCAAACTCCTTAAAATGGCTTCAATCCTAAAATGACACAACCAATTCAATTAGACAACTAATCTCAAGCCTTTGAGTAATTATTGCGTGTGATCAAGTTCAGCCCTCCAGTGTCTGCAAAGGGAGTAGCAGAAACAATGTATTTAGCAGCTAATTGGAAAATAACTAGCTAGCTTGACAATCTAGTCAGCGTTATACAATGTTTGGTTTGACATTTCCATTTGTGTAGTCAAACCTGCCAGTGGCAAATTCATCGATCATAGAACTGCTTATTGTGTACATGTTCTAGAAGAGCGGTAAATGACTAAGATGTAACTTACTAGCTAGGTAGCGGAATGCATAGCGTAATTAATTTACGTCTTTCAATGCTAACAATGGCTTAAGTTGAGATGCCTTCCTGGCTCAGCCCTTTAGCACATTGATTCTGATTCCTCTTCACTACAACTCTTCGCTTTGGGACTCCTAGGTGTTTTGTACCTTGTTCCCTCATTCTGGAAATCAAATCAAGCCGATAGGGCTCTTTTAGGGCCATTACACTGTCCACAGCAGAGATCACAGCCTTTTAAGTTCAGCGCCCCCTAAGACAGTGCACTTATTGAATGGATAGTCAAACCACTTGCCAAATTCCATTCCTGAGTGAAACAATTAGCAGAATTCTGAATATATATTATCGGGTTAGAATATGACATGTTATGGTATGGAAAATACGACCCAATGTGTGACAAAGTGACCAAACACTTTTGAGTGTTTTTGTTCCTTTGACGTGCAGTTTGAATGCACACACACACACAGATACACATACATTTATCCACCTTGTTTTTGTTCCTTTGACGTGCAGCCTGAACGCGCACATACACAAATACAAATACACTTATCCACAGTTTTTGCAACAGTTTTGAGTGAACCTCTTTTTACAGCATGAGGTTATATTATGCCATCTCACTCAGATGTATTAACTCCATTCTTGTAGTGGTGATACGTGGCCAGTTATATCGCCTATGCAAACGATGCCAGAGATTGTCTACGCATATTCACGGTTACAGGCAGCATTACAGCACCGATTGATGGTAAGTTTATGCATTTGTTATTTGGTTAAGGAATACAGTTCCAAGTATTGCGAACACAATGAAGCATTATGTCATAACAAACACAAATATGCCACCCCCATTGACCCTTACTTCCCCCTTCCACACGGGCCAGCAGTCATGTGACGTCACTAATGGTTCCGCAGTAAGTCACTGGATCAAGCCAATTAATGGTATAATTAATAGGCGATTCACATGTATTTATGGGGTTTTCATATTTCTGAATTGCTTGAAATACTAACCTGATGTAAAAGTAATTGTTTGAAACCTTATATGCTGTGTTGTGAGTTTGCTTGGTTGTTGTTAGGTGGCTAATTTTAACGCAGAAGTATGGAGGTCTTTGGGGGGGGTACTGCTATTATGGTGCAGGTAGTTTGTTGGAAAGGTCCTCTAGCTCCTGCATGTGCTAAAACATTAACCTATTTAAATTTCATAACCAACAGCTTTACAATAAATGTTTAAATACAATGGATAGGTAATAACCTAAAATGATGTTTAATGTACGGTCATGTATGGTTTTGTATTAGTCTTACAATCACTACAATAAAGTTGTCCAAGACAAAGATTTAGTTTCTCCTCGACTCAAATGCTTGGTAAATCACTGCTATTCTCCACTGAACGTCTAGCACTGAGGCCTGGGGTCTGTAGTGGTTTAAGCCACTGCTGTAATTTGGAACCCCACAGTGTGAGTGTGGGTTTGAGTCTTGCCAAACACTATTCTAGCCCAGTCTCTTTGACCTTTCCCCACTGTCCTGACCAGCGGGCTAAGAACCAGGAAAGCATTGGATGTGCTTCTGAAGAAATCTCATCATTGACTGTCCCAAATCAACAAACAAGTCCGCTGAGAGTTGCTGCAATAAACCAGACCCCTCACTGTGTAGATATCATGACCTAAAGGGGAGAAAAACGAACACGTCATCTTATACACTGCGGTTGGTTCACTTTTGATTCAGCCTGTGTGTTATAACTTCAGATAGTGACAGAAACTCAACATGTCTTAGAGTGGACAAAACCCCATTGTACATTACAATGCATCTTGATATAAGTTCTCTCCTGGGAGGAAGCTAAAGGTTGTGTTGTAGATTTGTATACCTCGCATGCCTTCAAGAATGAATAGTGTCCTCTAGCATGACGTATGGCTTGTCTCAGGGCACAGCCTCACTCTTTTGTTCACTTGAACACAAACAACAATAGCAGAATTTACTACCTTGTTAAACTCGGTTGTCAATGTCAAGGTGTCATCCCTCAACCTGATGGTGTTTTTAAAAAGTATGAATTAGCAATAAACCAAAATGTAGGTAAGAAATCAATAGAATACCTTAATTTCATAGAATATAAACAAACCCTTGTCTCAAGACAATCGATCAGTTTTAGCCCCCCCTTCCGTCAATCACTCTGATAAAATGTAAGATCTGGTAGAATTCCCATTCTATCCAAGTCTTCATAGAATGTCTACTGAAGGTCCACAGACACCATTCTCACGAACGTCAGACTGGCGATGTACCCCAGAACATAATAGACCAGGGACAGATATTTTTATTTTATAGGTAATGCCACTTGACTATAAGGAGGCATATAATTTGACAGGGCTTTGAGACCATCTGCCAGAGCACTAAAGCCATCAAGTAAAATAATGACAAATGTTCCGCTGGCACTTTAAGACCAGAAGGTTACCTTGGTAATGGAGCTACAGAAGAATTTGTGTCCACAGCCCTCAGTTAAGTTTTAAAGATGTTTGGCCCTTCATAGGAAAAAGTTTGGTCACCCCTGCTCTAATCACTGTCATCTCAAAAAGGAGACATAAGCTCAGGGCTGGTTCTAGGCATGAGGGACATCAGAAGAGAAAATATATCCATATCCGCAGAAGGTTAAGGTGAGAAACGTGTAGCTTGCCCGCAATCCATTGATTTTTATTATAAATTGCTGCAATAAACCAGTTAATGTTAAGAGCTGGTGTTCCTTTTGACCTATTTACATAATGCTCTATCTAAATATTTGACCCCAGTAGCAGCTCTCACAGGTAACGTTAGCTTGCTACTTTTAGCCAATGTTAGGTTTTTTGTCAGTTGTGCAGGAAAAAAATTATAATAAAGCGTTTTAGTGTTGTTCAACATTAAATTATATTATAATAGATATAATGTAACTTGTTAAATATAATATTATATTTATGATTAACAATCAAATGATGAATTACATAGAAACTAGTTACTATAAATAATTGTGCCATCAGTTGTCTTTGACTTGTTTGCATTGACTGATGCAAAATGCCCTTCATTATCAAACACCAAATAACCTAATTTAGGATACAATTATGAATCATTAGCAAACTGTTAGTTAAACATTAAGGTTAGTTTAAAACCAAAGTGAATCTGGGTGATCACAATGGTATGTGAGTATTTATTAACTGGTTGCATATGTCAGATTCATTGTCTACTTGATCAACTGAGTGAGTGTGCTGGTGAAGTGATAGTCCAAATGGACTGATGTGCATTTGCAGTCTAATAGTTTACGGTTAATATTTAAGATATCTTATCAGACCGAGGCCCTCAGTTTACCTCGTATTTAGAAGGCCTAGAACCTACAGTGTGCCTACGATACATTTTGGCTCACATGCCTTTTGCTTTGACCTTTTTGTTACCGTCCGTTCTAACAAACTGCTTGGGTGTTTTTGCATTACAGACCTCTGAATGTACTTGAATCTCTGCTTCAGATTCTCATTCATACCAAGTCCATTACAGTTAATTATTCAGATTGTCATAATATCTAAGGTGCTCCAAATACAATGTTTAGGGGTTCAATGATGAAGGGGGCTTTGTTGTTTACCAGCAAAACTTTCAAAGGTTTTCTTAAATGAGGCAACCCCCTGGTATGTTACAGACAAAATAATTCTGAATACTTGGTGCAGTAGCATTGATGCTCAAGGTTCATAGTAACATGTCGATACTTCTTCTGTATGGGCAGCTTTATGGAATACTCAAGATTCTCAGTAGAAACCACTTCTTCTGTATGGGTAGTTTCATGGAATACTCAAGATTTTCAGTAGAAACCACTTCTTCTGTATGGGCAGTTTCATGGAATACTCAAGATTCTCAGTAGAAACCACTTCTTCTGTATGGGCAGTTTCATGGAATACTTAAGATTCTCAGTAGAAACCCCTTCTTCTGTATGGGCAGTTTCATGGAATACTCAAGATTTTCAGTAGAAACCACGTCTTCTGTATGGGCAGTTTCATGGAATACTCAAGATTCTCAGTAGAAACCACTTCTTCTGTATGGGCAGTTTCATGGAATACTCAAGATTCTCAGTAGAAACCCCTTCTTCTGTATGGGCAGTTTCATGGAATACTCAAGATTCTCAGTAGAAACCACTTCTTCAGTATGGGCAGTTTCATGGAATACTCAAGATTCTCAGTAGAAACCACTTCTTCTGTATGAGCAGTTTCATGGAATACTCAAGGTTCTCAGTAGAAACCACTTCTTCTGTATGGGCAGTTTCGTGGAATACTCAAGGTTCTCAGTAGAAACCACTTCTTCTGTATGAGAGGTTTCATGAACAACTCAAGGTTCTCAATAGAAACCACATCTTCTGTATGGCCAGTTTCATGGAATAATCAAGGTTCTCAATAGAAACCACTTCTTCTGTATGGGCAGTTTCATGGAATACTCAAGGTTCTCAGTAGAAACCACTTCTTCTGTATGAGAGGTTTCATGAACAACTCAAGGTTCTCAATAGAAACCACATCTTCTGTATGGCCAGTTTCATGGAATAATCAAGGTTCTCAGTAGAAACCACTTCTTCTGTATGGGCAGTTTCATGGAATACTCAAGGTTCTCAGTTGAAACCACTTCTTCTGTATGAGAGGTTTCATGAAATACTCAAGGTTCTCAGTAGAAACCACTTCTTCTGTATGGCCAGCTGGGGCGCAACTGCAGAGGGGTAGGCAAGATTAATGTTGGTGCCCCCAAATCCCCCCCACCCCCTACCCATCATTTAAAATACTAAACAAAGTGAAATAAGAATGTTTCCATCCAACTATCATGCCGAGTTTGGCCGGTCCACGTGTAGAACTGATTTTGATGAGCAAGGGTGTGGGTTTAAAGAGCAGCTATTTATGGGCCAATGCCAGCTTTGATGTGAGCAGTGGCCAATACTCTGTTCCTGTGATAATCTGAAACCTAGTGTATGGAACGGCATTTGCGTATCAAAGATTTACATAATTAAATAAAGATTGCTGTTGATGAATTGCTTATAGTTATACAGTACCTATAATGAAAACAATGAACGTCAACTAGTTTGTTTTCATAATGATTTGGTTACAGGTAACTATTAAAACAGTTAAACATAAAAATAGACAGAAGAGGAAAGTAAACAAACACGATAACTGACTGTATACAACTCCAAGAAAACCTGTGATTGGAAAAATATTTAAACTACTTGTTTGTCATTAAACATAATATATATATTTTGTTTGATTTTGCAAATCAATTCGGGGTAAGGATCAAGAAAATTTTTAATTGGGGCGAAGTTCATGGTCTGGGAATTCCTCTTTCTAAAAGTTCCTATGGACAAATATGTTTTACTTGAGAGCACAAGGTTTCAGTAGCAAAGAAATGTCCTTCTTGTCTAATATTGCCCAGGTTTTGTAACTTTCAGGGATTTTGTCACCATTTATCAGTAATCTCAAAAGTGTGAGGTTTGTCACGGCTAGGCCGTGCCTTTTGTTATATTTCTAGGTTTTATTCTTTTCTGTTCTAGTTTTCCCATTTCTACGTTCTGCATGATTAGTTCATTGTTTTCACCTGTATCTTGTTACCCTTTGTTTGATCCCTATTTACGTACCTCCTGCCCCATGTTTCTTGTTCGGTCATTGTTAGTGTATTGTTATGCGTTAGCCTCTGTTCGCGTTTGCGTCTCCTGTTTCTAGTTTTTGTATGCCAAGTTCATTTATTAAAAGATCTGTTGGAGATACCTCTGTGCTTGTGTCCTCCATCCCAGCAATCGTGACAACAAAAGTCCCATTGCCTCCAATGAACCCCTTCAACTGGAAAGTTGGGAAAATAACCTCTGGTTTCTTTGTTTTATCTGAAAATATATATGGAAAATAATGAATAGCATCATTTAGCTCAAGCAACTGAATTCAATCTCCTTAGACACAATGTGCACGTCTGTGGAAATGAGTCACTGTTCACTCCATTTAATGTGTGCAAATCTTCATTCTCAAATATGGTGTTCTCGTGTGACTTGACTTTTCAATGTGAAAAGAGTCCCTCTCTCACACCTAAACAAAACCTATATGAGATGTTAATTGTAAAACTTTTCTGAAAGCCAGAGTCACTTTTACAAAATGGAAAGGTTTACGGATGACAAAGACTACTTAAATTGATATTTTAACCTAGATTCATATTTGGGTAAAAAAACACTTCCCTTAAGTTGTTCTTGAAGGCTCACAGAGAAATTAAGCCATTATACAACTCTGTCCCAGTCTGGAATTAGCTTTATTAGCATGGTCCTTAAACATCCCGAGCAACAAAGAGTGCATTGCAATGGAGGCTTACATGAAGGTGAGTGAGAAAAGGAGCTGACTGATGACTAATCTGATATTGCGGTGTTGTTGACATCATCATTAATGTTGGCTGAGGTTAGGTTAAGGCACAGGCCACAATGAGGTTAGGTTAAGGCACAGGCCACACTGAGGTTAGCTTTAGGCACAGGGAATATTCTGTGGTAACCAACTAACTGCAAGTCAGTTGCAATGATGGTTTTGAGCAACATTAAATATGATGTTATAGGAACAACACCAACATGACCATATCAGATTGAGTAAATATTGATGGTTTAATGTCCTTATAAATATATATTTTTTAAATAATTTAAATCTGACGGGAGGTTAATTGTGGGGGACAATTAGCCCCTGGCTGATTTGGTCCCCTCCGGCCTTGATCTACACCAAATGGACAAAGGTATTGGGCCATACCTCCTAATCACTGACGGTCAGGTGTTTTTTTCAGTCCCATTGCCACAAGTTTATGAAATCAAGCAGAATGGAAATAATTACAGAATGCAATGATGTGCTAATCATTTAAACCCCATGGTCAACAGAAAATAGTACAAAGATGACATATTAAATGTTGAAATTGAGAAATGTTATCTTTTCTTAAAAAAGAAATGGCCAATTTCTCCTCAGGCAGCACTGCATTAAAAACCGACATGATTCTTTAATGGAATTCACTGCATCGACTCAGGACCACTTCTGAAAACTGTTGTCTGTAAACACACTTTGCCCCTGCATCCACGAATGCAAGTTAAAACTCTACAATACAAAGAAAAAAACATATATAAACAAGATCCAGAAAAGATGCTGCCTTCTCTGGGCCTGAGCTCATATAAGATGGACTGAGGTAAAGGGGAAAATTGTCCTGTGGTCTGACAAATTTAAACCAAATATTTTTGGGGACCATGGATGCCACGTCCACTGGGCTAAAGAGGAGAGGGACCATCCAACTTGTTATCAGTGCACAGTTCAAAAGCTAGCATTCGTGATGGTATGGGGGTGCAGACTTCGAGGCACTGTTAATGTTGAACAATATATCTAGGTCTTGGAGCCACATGTGTTGCTATCCAGACAGCATATTTTTCTGGGAAGGCCTTGCTAATTACAGTAAGACAATGCCAAACTACATTCTGCACGTATTGCAAAAGCATGGCTCTGTAATAAGAGACAGGGTGCAAAACTGGCCTGCCTGCAGTCCAGACCTTGCCACCCATTGAAAACATTTGGCACATTATTAAATGAAAAATATGATAGAGGAGACCCTAAACTGTTGAGATCCTACATCAAGCAAGAATAGGTAACATTTCACTTTTAAAATTACACAATTGGTCTCCTCAGATTCCTAAACCCTTACAGAGTATTGTTAAAAGAAGAGTTTATGCAACGCAGTTGTAAAGATGCATTGTGACAACTTTTTTTGAAAAGTGTTGCTGGCATAAATAACAAATGGTCAGGTTTTTAAAAAAAGAAGACATGTCTCAGTTTCTACATTTGATATGTGGTATTTGTACTATGTTCAATTAAATATAGGGACAAAAGGTTTTGCATTCTGTTTTTATTCACATTGACAGTGTCTAACAGCGTCAACTTTTTTGCTGGTTAAGCTGATACCACCAATTTCTGGGGGTGTTCTAATTAGCTATGATATGATGGCCACATCTGAAGATCAACCAGACCTTTTGGAAATGTGTGCCGAGTGTCAGAGAAAACTATTTGTACTTTTTTATTCCTTTCATTTGAATTAAGTTATATTGCTGAGGAGTTCAATCCGAAAGATTTTGATTCATTCCACTGAATGGTTTTTAGGTTGAGCCAAACATTTACCAGAATGCTTTGTTGATTTTCTGAAGTTTGTTTTAATATATTTGGTTTAGTCTGCACACACTAATAACTGTTTTACTATAAAATGTAATCAAATATGTTAATTGTTCTAATCAAATTTACTACACCCATTACTTAGCTAGTCTTGTTCTGTCAGCCATTCACCATCATAGTTATTATATATGCTGGTTGAATGTGGTGAAAGCATTACTTTTTTGGAAAACCACTCTGCTGGATTCCAATTGATAATATTTAATACTTCATAAATGTGACTAACATGTCTGGCTTAGTCCATGAGCTGTAGAATTAGAACCATACTAAAAACTAGGGAGGTGGGAGGTATGCAAATACAACTTGATGGATTATACACAGAAAATGTTTAAAAAATAAAAGTTAAACAAAATTGATTTACAGTGAACTTGAACAAAATGAATGTGAAATATTATCTTTATACTGTTAGGTTGGATTAAAGGTATATTTGTTCAATGTTCCTAGAGACAGAAGGAAAAACGGACACATTTAACTTCTGTTCCTTATGTGGGTACACCACATATTCAAATTTGTATTCAATATTTATACACATAAATACTTAAATTAACATTGCTGGTTAGCTATATTAAAGTGGTAAGTAGCAATAGTTCCTTGAAAATCTCCAGGTGTTCCTTAAAGAAATCCTGCCGTCCTGGAGTCCCCACTCATTCTAAGAGGATGTACATCTTGGAAGGAGTGTCTGTTTGCGTATGTGTCATGCCCTGGCTGCGAGCCCCTGGCCATTTCAGGGCAAGACTATTAGTGAGGCCTCTAGCCCTCTTTATGCCGCTGTGGGCTCCCCAGTCAGAGCAGCTGCATTCAGTTGACTCTGATTGGGGAGCCTACTTAGGTTAGTTTGTCACCACACCCGGTGTGGTTTATTGTTTGTGTTTGTCACAACTTCACGGTTTGTCTTCTTTTAATTCATTCTCATGTGGATACGCTGCACGTTCTTTGTATTTAATTTTAGTTCTGTTTGCTGTGTTTTTATACAGCACCTTTACTTTTTACGTTTACAGTTCGTGTAGTCTTTGTCTTTTGTGTTTGAATTAAATTCACCTTTTCATTTAAAAAATGTCTGCATATGGTTCCACCCCACAACAAAACCGTGACAGAATAAACCACCATACGGAACCAGCGACATTGGATGAGCAGCGTTGGGGGAGAGAGAGGTACACCTGGTTGGGGGACTGGGGATCTGACTCTCTCTCCTCTGACGATTCAGGGGCGGAATACGATGACTGGGATCTTCCTGATGATGATCCAGGC